>JAOWBW010000614.1:0-143928 GCA_026119855.1 Campanula takesimana | reverse complement strand
ACACCCCATCAATAAAATTAACAATCTTTTGAATCGATTTCATAATAAGGAATGCAAAAGGTGGGGCAAAATGGGAACTAAAAACATCGAACATGAGTTAGTAAAAAACTGAAGAAAAAAAATGTGTTTTCTTAATTTCGTGTAAAACGTCTTTTTTAAAAATGGCGCGGTGGCAATTTTGAAAAAACGATAAGTTGTTTTAAAACAGGCAGTGGCATTTTTGTAAATAATTGACGCTTGTCGTAACTGCCAGTGTTAGTGTTAAAAGTTGATAGCCGTGTACACAGATACTTATTAACTGCAATGTTGATAAGATATCAGTGTAATGACTGATAATTTTTAACACTGTCACTGGCACTTATGAAAAGTGTCAGTTTCAATTTTATAAACGCTAGTTTTGAACTACAAGCACTTTATAATATTAACACTGGGCATTTACGATGCTTGCTATTTATTTACAATAATGTGAAACACCCCGAAAAAAATTCTATTTTCCATAAATAGCAAAATGTCACAATTTACATCTCTAAAATACTATACAAAGCCTCACTAAAAATCTCAAATGCTCAATAACTGCTCCACCACAAATCTTGCCATCTCAAAGCTTGGTCAACGGTCAATTGCAAAATATCAAACTGGATGGGGGTGAGCTGGGGGGGGGGGGGGGGGGGGGGGCTCAGTAAGAAAGGGGATACACAATATCACAGAAGTCAATGGAACACAAACATCAATAACACTCAATAACACATCCATGAAATTATAAATATGGACATGCCAATAAGACCCGTTTCATAAACCGAATAACTGATCAATCATACTTTACAGTCCGATGTACTAATTATATTCGGCCCAGTGGCTTAACCAAATTAACCGAATTGTTGACCGCCCTCATGGAGCCGGACCCAACACAAACACAATAACCGAGTCCACTGCAACTGTTACATAATTAGCTACATCAAAACTATTCCATATAACAATCTCATATTTGAGCACAATAATACACAAAGCATGCTTTCCAAATAATCGTAATATTTACCGAGCAATTTCAATTCCAAAGCAATTATTAAATGAGACCGAACAAATGATATACGTATCAATAATACGGAGTACTACAATAAGACGGGTATAAAAAGAAATGACACAGAATCAATACTGCGTAGTCTCTCTTACCCAAAATAAATACTAAACGGACCACCAAATTAAA
Organism: Campanula takesimana; assembly: GCA_026119855.1. Lineage (NCBI taxonomy): Eukaryota > Viridiplantae > Streptophyta > Magnoliopsida > Asterales > Campanulaceae > Campanula > Campanula takesimana. The sequence goes on along the minus strand of JAOWBW010000614.1, from coordinate 142,724 downwards.
CAGAGAACTACGAACCCATCATCTTCATTCGCTCGTACTAACTTTCAAAGGTCACTGGCCTGCATTATTTTTCTATGCTAATTTCATAACCAACCATGAGTATTTATACTTAGTAATTGTAATGACTCATCAATTATTAGAACACCTCATGCTAACCAAAGAAATGGGTGGAATTTTCTAGTTCAGCTTCCTTCCTAAGGAAATGACGTGGCCTAGCTAAAAGGCAACAATTCAAATTCTTATTCTACTAAATCCGTTCCATTCATTTTTATTTTATTTTTTTCCGATCCATCCCAAAATGTCGTACTTAATTTCGGGATGTCACATAATGTCACCGCTGTTTTAAACAAACTGCTGCGTGTTTAAAAAAACACGTTTTTTTATAATACCAACTCACCATGTTATTAGCTACTCATAAACAAGGTGTGAGAAATTAGATTTATGTCACAAATTTAATGTTTGTGATTTGGTAAGTCATGCAAAAGTGATCTCGCACAAGATGAAAATACGGGTAGCTCCTATATATACGTACATGAGTAAATAAGCTTTCATAATTAGTGCTTGTGCAAAAATGCGCTTTTGAATTGATGTGTTTCTTTAATATCGGCTAAGTTACATATAGTTCAACTAGGTGTAAAAGTGTGTTTTATGTTGTTCAAGGATGTGATTTTCTGTCAAGGGTCTGATTTTCCGATCAGTCACATAAATGTTGAAGGTATTGTGAGGAATTGGAGTAGACTTAAAAACGGAGTTAAAGATAAATAGAATATAAAATTAGATGAACCCTTTCATAAAACTGTTGGATTTTCATATGTTTTCATTACTATTTGTTACAAATCGCTGTGAATTTTCTTCTATATAAATATAAAGGCCAAACAAAATTTTAATAATGTTGGATATGTTACCCATGTCCAAGTGCTCAACATGTGACAATATATGTGAAGGAATGGCTGGAGGAAATGTTACGACACCACTAACACGAGCCGCAATGAGCTACTTTTTACATCTACAATTCACTCGTTTTTGCCAATTCTTGTTTGCATTGGTTTGAGTCATCAATCTACATTGTCATAGTCTTTTGAATATAGTTTCACTATTTTTACATAATAAGTACATTTTCTGTTTAGAAAGAAAATCTTGCTGTGTTTGATTCTCCTTATCCAAATTCAACATTTGATCGATTTATTTATGATGAGAATGAGAAAAACGAAAATTGAGCATGTTTTCTCAACTATGGATCTACAAATGGAAAATCGAACTTGGAAAAGCGACTCACTTTTGAACTTTTGCTACCTGAGAACAACCTGATTAGATTATGGGATCCAAAGATCCTGGAAATGAGTTGATCGGAATGAGGTGGTCGAGATTGACGAACAAATCCATACAGTTTAAATGCATGTTTGTGCGTGAAATGGTCGAGATTTGGAGTGAACAAATCTTACTCGTAGCCTATGATTTAAATGCATATTTGTATAAACCCTTTGTGCAGAGAATTCTCGTGAATGAGTTTAGATTTAAAGTTATTATATAACGTGAATATCAAATGCTAGAAAAGTAGAGGAAATCAATTGATTCATTATTCAATTTGGTTTCAATCAAAATTCGCTTCCACTATTAAAGATGATGACATCAAAATACGTTTTCATTATACTCCCTCTTTCAGTCTCATTTATATTACTCCCTCTGTCTCTAAATATGTGTTCATTTTTAAGGAATCTTTGTCTTAAAATGAGTGTCTTTTTTTAACATAATTTTTTCCCTAAATGTTTTTTTCTAAAAAAAAATTCACCGGTCTCTTTATACTTGCAAAACTAAATGTTTGGAAAGGAGATTACAAGATTATATATGAATTTTGCCACCAAATTATACAAAAGTTGAGATTTTCAGATGTCCCTTAAAATGAAATTTGGACACTCATTTAGAGACAGAGGTAGTAGTACTTTTGACCCTTTTATCAATACAAATTAATTTTGACCATACATTAATTTCAATCTAGTCATCCTAGTGAAATTTAAAAAAAAAAAACGTTATAAATAATTAAGTGATTTATCAATATCAATTTTAAAATTTCACTAAAATGACGAAACGGTAATTTCCAATTTTGTTTTGGATCAGCGAATAATCATAACTTCATTCTAAAACACATTAATGAAAATGATTGTTCAGATTCATTCTTTGCGAAAAACTAGTAAAAAAACGTGTTTTTCTTTGAAATATGGAAACATGTTTTCTTTTAAACAGACGGTGACATTTTTTAAATATCAGACACTTGTTTAAAAGAGACGGTGGTATTAAGAAAATACATGACGCTTGTTTTAAAAAACGCGCAGTGGCATTTTTTATATATAACTGGAACTTATTGAACACACTGGGACTATTTACACTTGACTGACAATCTCCAAGACTAACACTGTTACTTTTAACACACGCATTGGCGCTCTTTAACACTAGCACTGACACTTGGTAAAAGCTTCCAGCTTCAATGCTAGTGTAAATGGCTGACACTTTTTAACATTACCACATGCACATGTCAAAGTACATATGTCAATGCTTATAAATGCTAGTAAAGATGTTTGACATTTTGTAACAATAGCAATGGTTGTTATTAAAGTGACAGTTTCTATGCTTATAAGTACAGTTTCTATGTTTTTAGAAGGATGGTTCATAGAAACAAAATGCAAGAAGGGCTGGACTGGGATGGGAACTATGGGACCCGGAGACAGGAAAAATTACAACAGAAAGCATCTCTTGCAAAGCTATCTCTAGCATTCAAGCGGAAATCCTAGCTATTTGGATAGGACTAGAATAGGCAGTTCACAATGAATTTCACAATATCCTCATTCTAACAAATTCAACACTAGTTCGAGATTATATTCAAGACTCCATTCACAAAGATTTCTCCTTAGAGTCTATCATCTCAGATATTCGGTTCCTTATATCTCAATGTAATAGGGATCATCTTAGTAAACTAAATAGAAATATAATTCAACTAGTACATAAAAAAGCGGTTTTTGCAAGAAAAATGTATCACCACTTTATAGGCCTGAAACCTACTTTTTTAATAAAAATAAATAGCTAAGTATGTAAAAAAAAAAAAAAAAAAAAAGTGTCATCCAATTCTTAAATAAATAAATAGTACTCTTAACATATTCTTAACGAATGTTTCATAACAAATGATACTATCTAAAACAGAAATTTGATTATACTATTTTATTAAATAAAACTCACTTGTTACACTTATGGTTGTGCGCGGGAGATGCGGTTTTCATGCACACCAACAATTAGGTTATGCTACACCATTAATTTGGACATGACCAATATAACGGAAAGATTAAGACAAGATTTAACGCTGCTTCCCTAACATCAATGAGCTACGTCCATGTACCAATCAACAACTTCACTATGACATCATGATTACAAACCACGAGTTTTAATAAAGAAATTCTCAAACACACACCACTTAACACAACAGTATTACAAGAATGGAGGTATCCACATCCTTCTCAACATTGTTGAATACTCTCACAATAGTGTACAACTCCTTCATGAATGTACATATCTCTCTAACTCACTCTCTCCTAAGGGGATCCACATGTACTCTTGACACCACAAGGCACACATTAACTGTTTTTACATGTGCCTATTTATAGGCACAAGACATCTCCTAGTTCAAGTCTTATCTGAATAGACAAATACCAAAAGTCTCATTGAAAAACTAACTTTGACATTTATGAACCACATTCATGAATCACTTGAGACAATGTATGTTAATTTTTTTTTAAAAAAACTTAGCCAAATTTCAACACATACATGAACAATCAACTCACTACATTTTCAATGTTATGCTTACTTTTATTAATTCACGTATTTTATTTTGAGTTAGTCTCTTGTAAAACACGTTTTTCCTAAAGGTTAGGGAAAATGTGTTTTTCAAAATCATCTGGCAGTCTCACCACACTAACTGGACATTCGTAACACAGCAACTGGACATCCTAAACATTGTCACTGGCTATCTATTTAAACTTTCGTTCCTCTAAAAAAATTCATAAAAAAACTTCTGACTATCACTTTCAAAGGTTCTGGCTATCAATCTCATATCCAGAAGGCTTTATATTGATATCCAGAAGGATTTATATTGATATCCAGGACTCTTCTGGCTATCACTTTCAAAGGTTTTGGCTATCAATCTCATATCCAGAAGGCTTTATATTGATATCTAGAACCCTTCTGGCTATCACATTCAAAGGTTCTGGCTATCACTTTCAAAGTTCTGGCCAGTGTTCTAAAACGCGGGCGCCTAGGCGCTTAGGCGGCCGCCTAGGCGCTCGGCGTTGCTCCACCGCCGCGACTTTGTGCTAATCGGCTAAATTCCGCGTTAAAAAATTAGTCGGCCGACTAAACGGTGGAGATTCGCCAAAGGGATGACGGACATGGAAGAAATTGGAGAAAAAGGAAAACCCTAACCAGGAATAGGAGCGGAGGCGAAGTGTTGGAGTGAACTAAGTTGACGCTCGGGAAGGATCGAAGCTTTCATCACGTCCAAACGGGATGGCGAGCTTGGTCAGAATCTTGGAAGCCATGGGAGGCGGCGCCGTTTCCGCAATGGAGAAGAAGAACGATTCAGACTCAATCTTGGAAGCCATGGGAGGCGGCGCCGTTTCCGCAATGGAGAAGAAGAACGATTCAGACTCAGAGAATGCGTAGGGTTTTTGGATTACTTGATAGTTAATGAAGTGGGCTTCATTTTAGAATAAACTTAATTGGGTTATATTTAGTGGGCTACCGTGGGCCGAAACATATGGACTTAATAAGCTATTGTATTAATTTGTATTTGTACAACATCTGAGAATACTAGTTGAGTACTAATAGTTAACTACTTGTGATTTTCTAATTATATTAAAATTATTAATATTTTACAAATAATAAAAAAGTGGCACTATATTTTAGTAAATGTATACAATTACATATAAATTAATTAAAAATATATAAAAATGCATTAATCTCTAGGCCCCGCCTAGGCGCTCTAGGCGCTGCTCCGCAGCCTAGCGGCCGCCTAGCGTCTTTTAGAACACTGGTTCTGGCTATCAATATCATATCCAGAAGGTTTTATAATTATATCCAGAACCGTCGAGAAGTTCTGATTATTTACAAAAATGCCAACGCGTTTTTTTTAAAACACGTTTTTCCTAAGCTTTTGGAAAAACGCGTTTTTCCTAAGATTTTGCGTTTTATTTTGGTCACATGCGTTATGCAAGGAAGTGAGTAAACAATTTCATGCCACTTCAACAAAGTTAAAACAAATAAAATCAAACTTTTAAAAAAATTGATTTATCAAAAATAATTTTGAGATGCAAATGCAAAACTCCGTAAGAGTGTTAAAAAAGTGTCAATGATAGTGATAATGAGACCTAATTTATTTTAACAAAAAGTGACAGTAATAATGTTAAAGAAGTTAATTATAGTGCTGAGGAGTGCAGTGTGTTTTAATAAAGAATGTCAGTGGTAGTCTTAAAGCATACTCAATAATTAAGAGAAAGTAGTGAATGTGTGGTGGAAAATGAAAAGAGAGAATGAGTGGGGTAAATAGTAGTGTTGGTTGGATAAAATGAGTCGTGGAAAATGAAGAGAGAGAATTAGTGGGGTTAAATGGGTGGGGTTGAGTGAATATAAAATATTAAAAAGTTTGTCATTTTGGGCAGTCTCAATTGAGGTGAAACGGACGAAAAGGGAAATAAGCCTTAATTCACATGAAACGGAGGGAGTATTATTGTAAAAAAATTTTTGGGAAATAAGAACAATTCTTATATGCGGCCGTTGTACGCGCGTGCGGCGGGCCGACCCGCCTGAACCGCCCCGCCCAAACCGCCAGCCCGCCTCTCATCCACTCAAGAAGCGACACGTGGCGCGCTGTGAGCCACACCTGGTTCACCCAACCGCGCGCTGCCACATGTCGTCTTAAAAAAACCCCAAAAAACTTTAAATGCTATATCTTGAGATTTATAACTCAAAACAAATAATTAAAAATACCGTTGTGTTCATCTCGACGAGACGAATAAAACTACATAGGTCATGATATGGTTTGATTTTTTTTTTTAAAAAAAGATAATTTTTTTACACGAAAAAAGTTTGAGTTGCTCATCAGCTAAGATGTAACACTCTGTTCTGATAAAAGTAACACTTTCATCTTTAAAAAGTAACACTTTCATCTTTAAAAAGTAACACTTTCTACTGTTAAAGGTAACAGCAGTTTTACACAAAAAAAAATGGGTTTGCATTTCAATTGTTACTTTCTCAATTAAAAATTGTTACATTTCATATTTAATGTTACATTTAAGAATATAAAATGTTACAATTGACGAAAAAAATGTTACATTCATTTTTTATAAAATGTAACATTAGTTTAGTTTGTCAATCTTATGTTATTTTTAAAAGAAAAAATGTGTTACATTTGAAAAAAGAGTGTTACATTCTTTTATAAAATGTGTGACATTTGTTTAGTTGTCAATTTTTATGGTCTCTTTAATCTATTGCAGCAAAATTGTGGTACATTTTTTAAAAAAAGTGTTACATTTGAAAAAAAAAAGTGTTACATTCCTTTATAAAAAGTGTTACATTAATTTAGTTGTCAATCTTTTATGTTATCTTCTATTGCAGCAAAATTGTGGTACATTTTTTTTAAAGTGTTACATTTGGAAAAAAAAAAAAAAGGTGTTACATTTCGTTATAATAAGTGTTACTTTTGTTGGGAGGAAAAAAGTTGAGGTTGAAAAAAAAAAAAAAATTTGGAAAAGTCGCCTGGCCCGCCGCACGCCATGCGGCGGGTGTACAGGAGACAAGCTCGGGAAATAAACACCAACAAAAGAGTATTATTGTAAGTTAAATAGTGTCAGTTGTATCGTTAAAGAGTTTCAGTAGTAATTTGTGGTCAACGAATTCTGTTCATTTACGAAAATATCGCCACTTTTAAAACAAGTTCCGATTATTTTCTGAAATATCACTAGCCATTTTAATTAAATACGTTTTTTAATTCTTAAGAAAAACAAGTTTTTTTTTATTTATTACACTTAATTTTTTATTTTTTTTAAAGAGGATCTATAGTGGTTCCCCACTTACCCCCTTATAATAATGATGTCCTAAGAGGCATGGGAAGGGATCGAACCCAAGACCTCACACATTGTGAAGTTTAGCTCTACCACTGAGCCACTCCTTATGGACTATTACACTTAATTAATAGTCTAGATTTAATAATCATTAAAAATATTTTCAAAATTTCAATTAGAAGTAAAACTGGTTTTCAAGGAGGGAATATGATGCTCCCGGGAAACTCCGACTTTATTCGCGCTGGCGGTGAGCCGAACTCCAACGGCTATAATCCTGGTCAACATAAACCCACCGGAGTAGAGCCCAAGAAAAAAAAATCATCAGAGGCAAAAAAAAAATCATCTGCGAAATCAAAAAAAAAAAATTAAGAGAGAGAATCTAGAGAGAGAAAGCAGAGATGGGTACAGGGAAGAAGAAGATTGAAATCAAGAAGAAAGAGAAAGCTTCGCAACTAATGGTGACATTCTCAAAGCGCCGCAAGGGTCTCGTCACGAAACTCGACCAACTCCACTCCAAAACCGCCGCCAAATCAGCCCTCGCCCTCTTCACCCCCTCCGGCCGCCCTTTCACCTACGGCGCCCCTGATTTTGACTCCGTCGTTGACCAATTTTTCGAATCGACGGGTCAAACTGACACTCACGGTTCTGATTTTAGTGATACTGCTTCCACTTCTAGCTGTAATATTGGGGGATTTGTTGACCCCGAAACGGCGGCGTTTGAGATGAAGAATTGGCTGGAAGGGGTGAAAGTTGAGGAGTATGATAACTTGGAGGAGTTGATGTGCTTGATAAACAAATTAGAAGGGGTTCAAGAGAAATTTCAGGATGTTCAGTTTTTCCACTCTATATTTGACTCATTTTGTTGACTTTGTATTGAAAAGGGCTGTTTTGTAATTGTGTATCTTAATTTGGGATTAATTTTTAATGATGTTGATTATGGGTTAATTAACTTGATTAGCCCACTCTTATTGTCCATTCTACTGTATTCTCTATTATTGGATTACAAGTGATGATAGAAAATATAATGTCTCCAATTTAACTTTCAAGAAACTGCAATCAAATAAAACTGGAGTATATAAAATTCTGATTTGTGAACTGATTTAAGTTTTTGGGAACAGAGTCAATAAAAAATAATCTCTCTTCACGGAATAATCTTAATGCAAATTTAATACTCCCTCTGTCCCTAAATGAGTGTCCATTTTCAAGAAATCTTTGTCCCTAAATGAGTGTCTTTTTTGAACATAACTTTCTCCCTAAATGTTTTTATTCGAAAAATTTTTCACCAGTTTCTTTATACGTGCAAAACTAAAGGTTTGGAAAGGAGATTACAAGATTATATATGAATCGTTGTTACCAAATTGTTCAAAAAGTTGAGATTTTCAGTTTCCCTTAAAATGAAATTTGGACACTCATTTAGGGACAAAGGTAGTATAAAATAGGTTTTTGGGAGAAATTAGTTTCTCTATAAATTATAAAAAGTCTATTTTTAATATAATTTCACCTTTAAAATAGCGAGTTTAAACTTTAAAACAGTGTGTTTAGGCCTTAAAACACATAGAAATAAAATAGCGAATTTTAGGCTTAAAACACCTACAAATAAAATAGCGATTTTAGGCTTTAATATAATACCAATTATATACAAATAAGGAGAGCATATTCTTTACAAAGTCAAATGCATAATTTATAATGAAAGAGTGTATTTCATAATTACTTCTTGAAAAGCAAATGCAGAAACACCATTAACAAAATCCTTCAAAACAAAACAGTCACTTTAAAGGCACACACAAAACACACACCAAAACCAATAATTGTACATTAAGGTACCACAAAATATCTCTTATGAAGAACAAGTTCTTGCACATATTAAAATCCTCATAAACTCCATGGTGATTATTTATTTCACACAACAGAAGAGAAAATGTTTCTCTAAGCTTTGTCATTCCCAATCAAAGCCAGAAGCATTTTCTCATAGTCTCCAGAGGTGTCACTAGCAATGGCACGGTCTAGAGGCACGCTGTTTCTACGCTGATATTCCTCTTTAATACGCTGCATATCAACCTCGGCACGGGTGGTAATAACACGAGTAAGAGCTTTCTCATCAGTTCCAAGCTTGTTGATGGCCAATCGAAGAAGCTTTTCAAAGTACTTCTCGGGTGTAGTTAGGCACTTTATTGTTGCTCTTAGAAACTTGAGGTACTCATCATTTGGATCAGTTTTCAAATCCTGCATAAGTTTTATTTTACGTATGAACAAGTTTCAATTATAAAGAAAACATTGAAAGGATGATATAACACTCTGCCTTAAATCAAATTCTTGCCCATATGCGGTTAAGATTCATGGAAGGAATCCGGAGCCTGTGCAGTTTAATTGTACAGAAGTCCAAATCCATTATAATCTAGACAGTTGGATTACTCATTAAGGGTATAATTGTCTTTTGACCCTCATCCTCCCAATAGGAGTTATCCATTTGTGAAAGATCCAATTTGAACCATTCAGCAATCCGACCCCTATGAAGTCATATTGCATAGGCCCCAAATCTTCATGGAAGGGCTCCATATATGTTTTTCAATTTACGAATGTTATTGCAGATTATAATAAGACAGTCAATGGAACAAAAATTCATTCAAGAACACTACGTTTTCTACAGATCTAACAAGTGGCAATTTTTTGGATTTTTTTTTTTTTTTTTGTTTTTTTGATGACATGCTCCATCTTATAATGGGCTAAAGAACTGAAGAGAGAAGGTATATTACCTTGGTGATGGCGTTACCATAATGATTATTGTAGTGGTTGAGTGAGGCATTGAGCTGTGCTTTGCTCCTTGTTGTGAGAATCCTAATCAGCTCCTCATCACTGTATGCCTTCTCGGAGATTTTCTCGTGGAGTATATTAGCCTCAGATTTCGCTAACATCATGTTCACCTCATCACCCTCATAACGGAAAGAACTCACAAGAGGAACTAAAAGCTGTATGGGTAAACTAAACCAAGTAAATAACCATCCAACAACAGATGTACAACAGCTAAAAAAAAAAAAAAAAACCCTTTATAAACTTACACTAATACGGTACAACAGCTAAAAAGAACTTCAAATCAAGAAACCTCTTTTGTCTTTCGCCAAAAGGCACATTCTAATAAATAATACTCCCTCTGTTCCAAAATGATCTTCCTATTTGTCATTTTTCATTAACCCAAAAAGTTCTTCTCATTACCACAATTTAGGCTTAAAAGTGCATAAACATAGCATGGCTCGTGTAGCAAGTGTTCATACCCTTAAAAAGTTTGAATACTCAAATCAAATGCGATGATCATTTTGGGACGCAGAGAGTACTTACTCCATACTCAGTACTCATAGATATTTGGTAAAGCTAAAGCTGTATACCAACAAATTTCTATTACTCCCTCCATCCATGATAAATGTCGCACTTTCTTTTTTAGTTCGTCCCAATGGAAATGTCGTGTTTCCGAATAATGAAATAGTTTTAGTGCAATTTTGTCATTGTACAAGCAATGCACAAGCAATTAAAGCATATCCAATCCCTTAAAAATATTGACAAGTCAAATGTGATAATTATTATGGAACGGATGGAGTAGTTTGGAAGGTTACTTATGTACCTTACGAATATCTCCCTTGGTATGATAAGCAACATCTTCTTCAAGTGATTTCTTATAACGAGCATGATACGCCCGCCTCACTAAGAAAAGATGTTCTGAAGACCTGGTGCAAGCTATTTCCAGAAGAACCCAATTATTTGAAGTCAACATTTTTGTCGCTTCATTAGCCAACAAGGCGTCGCGTTCAGCTGGCTCTAGAGTCCATAACAAAACTGCCCGCTGTTTAATCATTAACACAAGAACAAAGAATGTGCATAAGCATTTACAATTTTATCCTCAAATGAAAACAATTCAAAGCATTTAAGTTTCTAAAGACAAAGCAACCTAGCTAAATCCACATTTGAAAATTAAGATGCTTCTGTTTTTGTAAGTAGCCAACAGTAAAATTATTCTCGTTTGTAAAGGACAAAAATGTTTTGAAAACTGACCTCAAAGTCGTTTGAGAGCTCTTTATCAAGAGCTTTGAGGAGATCTTCTCCATAAGTTGCAGCATATGTTTCTTGAATCAATTTGCGCTGGGCACCATTTCTATGTGCCAAAATCTCAATAATTAACGCCTCATTTGTTCCCCATCCTACATCGAAGACACATACACATTAGATGGTCGACTAACAGATGAAGTTGATAAACAAGAGGCATATCAGTTGAAATCAATCTCTAGGTCTCAATCACGAATTGGAGAAAGAATTCATTCTTTACACTTTTATCCAAGTACAAATGGTAAGAAGGGAAAAGGTCAATCAAAGAGACTTCACAAACTTTTATGAGGTCAAAAACCAATACTCTGTCCCATTTGTAGAATCAAACACTACTTAAGAATTGGGCAAATAAGTCTCAAAATTTAGATGTCTGGTCATATAAGTTTGATATAAAATCTCCCTTTCAGTTTTTATACTTCAGCAGGGTGAAACCGGGCTAACACAATCTGCAAAACATCGATTTATCAAGTGTATTTGGTAATCTTATTGAAATTGAACGTCGTTGAAAAACCAATGACAAAGGATCTCTTAATCGAGCCAAACTTGAGTAGCTTAGTATTTTCATTAGGAATATTATGTGATGCTTAACAAAGTAAAGCTTCATTACCCAACAAACTCGAGTTTTTGTTTGATCAGATCAGCTAGAATATGTCACCAATCAATCTCAAATGACCTCTTTATTAAGCCAGACATCAGCCAAACAATTAACCAGAGTAGCTCCTTTTGTTATTCAGCCTTACATTTTGGAGATCTATTTAATAAATTTGGTTGATCGTGATCATTTTGACAAAATTCCTCTTTCATGTCAGCCCAGAATGTAGAATAGTTCACATACAGATATGGGGCGCGTGCAGTTCGAATAAAATGTACTCCCTTTGTCCCTAAATGAGTGTCCATTTTCAAGAAATCTTTGTCCCTGAATGAGTGTCTTTTTTTAAGATAACTTTCTTTTCTAAAAAAAAAATCACCGGTTTCTTTATATGTGCAAAACTAAAGGTTTAGAAAGGAGATGACAAGATTATATATGAATCGTTGTTACCAAATTGTTCAAAAAGTTAAGATTTTCAGTATCCCTTAAAATGAAATTTGGACACTCATTTAGGGACAGATATAGTAATACAGTTCTAATTATGTTTGTATAAAATTAAATCATGTTACTATACAAGTCCAACTATTGGTCAACTGCACCAGCCCCAGACAGATCCTTCACATACATATACCCTTTAGTGAATTGTAGCAACTAGATGAAAAATTCTTCACATGATTTAAAAGTCAACGTCAATAAAGTCCAACAAATTCAGAATAAAACGATTCAAAATCCAACTACCCTTCATCTTTTTCCCTAACAACATGAACAAACATTCATTCACAGTCCATGTTAGATCACTAAACTTTGAATCAATTATTCTAAAAGTGAAAATTAAAAACCGATCTAATCTATTCTAAATCCAACATTGATCATGGAAAAAACAAATTGATTCGAAATTGAAATAGACAAATGCAAATGAGAAAGGATCTAATCTATGAAACTGAAACGTGATCAAAAGTCTTAAAAATTCAAAATTAGAACCTGCGAAGGCCTTATGGAGTTGCTCGCAATCCTCAGCGGGAGAAGGAACCGATGATGGAACTGTAAATGTCGCCATTATTGATTTAATTCCTTCTTTGTTGTTTCTTTTTTTTTTTTCCTCTGTGAAATGAAATGGGAGTGATTGAGTATAAATAAGTGAATACTCCCTCCGTCCGATAATTATGTGCACAAATTATTATTTTTTTAATTTATAAGTTAGATTTCTAAAATGAGAAATAATTTTTACTATTTCTCTCTCCTTCTTTCTCTTACTTTATTTTTAGGGTAAATATAAAGTCACAAAAAAATCTCATAAAATTTAGCTCACAAAATGATGTGTCAAGATTTTATTGATGCTTTTAATTAAAGTGTGGTGGGTCCACAATCGATGCAACCAATAAAATATCGACACCTTATTTTGTATCCATCATTTTGTGTAATTCTTTTGTGCCCCTAACATTGCCCTTATTTTTATAATCACAATACCAATCAAACTATTGCTTTCTACCTCACATTCTCTCTCCTGATTTACTTTTCACTCTCCCAACAACTACTCACTATTATTTGTCATTTAATTTACATGCACAACTCATTTTGTGCATATAGTTATGGGAGAGAGTAAATGAAGGAAATAAATTGGACGTGGCGGTCAGTAGGTAAAAGTGACGGAGTCGGAGACGACTTCACGTGTTTGTTGTGTTTGTTGTGTTTGAAGGTGGGAAAAGGAGGTGTAAAATCTGAACCCTACCCCACCTAACCCTCATATTGACAATGATGATCTACTTTTTGGACTTTTCTTGACAAAACAAAAAGTGCAGGTCAAAGAGTGGAAAACTTTACAAAGGGGAAAATAAATTTAGGCAAATCGTTAAGTTACACCCTTTTCTTCGAGTATTATCATAATTGCCACATCACTTTTTATTTAGATAGTCTCACTTTGGAACTATGACTACTCATTTATAAACATTTAACTATAATATTATACTAAGTTTTAAAAAAACGAGTTTTAAAAAACGTGATATGGCATTTCTATAAACAATTGATAGTATTTAGGAGTGATAATTGTATTGTTTATGAGTGTCTATTGGGGGTGTGCAAAGAAACTGCATATACCAGAAAACTAAGCCGAAACGAAAAAACGTAACTAAGACATCAAAAACCAGACTAAACTCGACATCTATGATTTTTATTTTTTAAAAAAGCCGAAAGTTTGGTTATTTAAGACATCAAAAATCGTCGAGTGTCATTCTAATAAAACCATGTGATTATGGTGAAAAACTAGTAAAAAACGCGTTTTACCTTAAGCTTAGGGTAAAACGTGTTTTTTAAATGAGGCGGTGGCAATTTTGTAAATACTGGGAAGTTTCCTTTAAAACAGGCGTTGGCATTTTTGTAAATAATGGGAAGTATCGTAAGTGTCAGTGTTAGTGTTAGGAAGTGCCAGACATGTTACACTGGCACTTATTAACACTACCACTGACACTTTTTATAACTGTCAGTGGTAATTTTTATAAGTGCCAGTATACATGGCTGGCAATTATTAGTACTAACACTGGCATTTGTAAAAGTACCAGTGCAGTGTATATAGGCGGTGGCATTTTTGTAAATACTAGGAAGTATCGTAAGTGCCAGTGTTAGTGTTAGGAAGTGCCAGACATGTTACACTGACACTTATAACACTACCACTGACACTTTTTATAACTGCCAGTGGTAATTTTTATAAGTGTCAGTATACATGGCTGGCAATTATTAGTACTAACAATGGCACTTGTAAAAGTGCCAGTGCAGTCTATATAAAATGACAGTCAAGTGACTAGCACTTTGCGATGCTAACACTGGCACCGCATTTCAAAAACACGTTTTTCCTTAGCTTAAGGAAAAACGCGTTTTTTGTAAGACCAACTCGTGATTATGTATGTGTATATACTCATTTTATTTTGTAAATGCATTTGAGCGGACCATATGGTTGAGGATTGATTGTTAATTTTATAAGATTACTTTGATCTTTTATTCTAAAATTAATCTAACTTTGTCTTTGAGTTTTTAATTTGATATTTTAAGTATCCTTTTTCTATTGTCATTTTTGTTTGATGATGCTGAAAGCCAAGTTTTTCGTTTAATTGGGAACAAACCGAAAATAGACTGTACTGATGTTATACAAAACCGAAAAACCAAAATACTGAACCGGGAAAAAAAAAAAAACTAATGCCTTATGGCATTAATATCATTAAACTGAAATACTTTTGTATGGTATCATTTTTACTCAAAACCGTACCACATCGTACCATGCACACCCTTAATGCCAGGGGTATTATAAGAGTGTTAGTGATAGTGTTTAAGAAAGTCAGTTGTAGTGTTTAAAAGTGTCTGTTCATGTGTTATTGAGTGTCACTGCATGTGTTTAAAGAGTGATAGTAATAGTGTTTAAAACTGACAGTTCGTGTTCCATGCCAGTTTATGTGTTATTGAGTGTCAGCGCATGTGTTTAGTGAGTGTCAAAACATGTGTTAAAAAGTGTCAGTGCATGCGTTAAAAAGTGTCATGATTAAGAGTGCAAATTATAGTGTTAAGAGTGTCAGTGATAATTGTATTGTGTTAATAAGTTAAAGTTAGCTACAAAAATGTCATCGCACCTTTTAAAAGAAGTGTCAGTTATTTAAAAATATACTCCACCAAGCATTTAAAAAAACGTCTGTTGTTTACAAAAAAAAAAAAATGTCACCGTACGCACCGCACATCTTAAAACTTATTTTTCCTAATTATAGGAAAAACTGATTTTTCTTAAAATTTCTTGAATTATTATGATATCTTAAATATAGTTAGTGGCACATACAATAATATATCAATAATAATTTAAAATTTTATAAATTTATAATTAAATTTTAATTAAAAATAAATTAAGTTATCTGGTATAAATTTCAATTTAATGTACATAAGGGTAGACATGCCCACGGTTCACGTTTGAACCGGGGGTAAATTAATGAGCTCGGATATTAATGAACATTATAGACGAGTGAACCGGCGGTTTTGAACCGTTGAAAACTGTGAACCGGATGAATCGTTGAACCGTGTGAACCATGAACCGGCGGTTTACGGTTCATAGACGGTTTGGCTTCCAAAACCGGCGGTTCAGACCGTTAGTTTGGACCGGCGGTTCATACTGTATAAATTTAAAATATTTTAGAAAAAATTAAGGTAAGACTCTTAGATGTCCCCCTTTATTATAAAAATGTAAGGTTAGTTGTTTCCCTCTATGTAAAAATTGCTAAATATATTTTCGTCCCACTCACACCCCTTAATTCCCTTATAAATGTATAATTCAAAATTTCCTTTATATTTATATAAAATAAAATAATTTATAATGTATTGAAGATTATAAATAAAATAAAAAACTTTTTAAAATATTGTTTAAAAACTGCTCAAAATGTGTTTTTTTTAAAGGAAAAAAATGAACCGGATGAATCGGTGAACCGTACCGTGAACCGTTAGTTAACGGTTCATAAACGGTTTTAGTTTTTGGCGAACCGTGAACCGGGCATGTCTACATATGGGTGTGGTATGGGGTGGGCTACAAATATCTTATCTTGGGGGCTATAGAGTATAGACTGAGACAAGACAATCCAAGTGGTATACTCTCCTTCAGCTTAATAATTCAGCTTAAGACCATATACAATGCTTTCAACAAAAAAACCCATTCAACACTCACTTTATCACTCCACATCAGCTTCTCTCTCATCCAACTCATCCATTCAACACTCATTCAACAAAACACCCTACAATGGTTTGTTTAATCCCTCATTCAACACTTTTCTCACTCATCATCCTATACCCACTACTTAAAATTTATTTTTTATTTTTTATTTTTATGATTAGCGTTGAAATAGTTATTATTGAGATCCATTTTAAAAAAAATGTTTTTTTTTTCGTCGGAATACAATGAAACTTACGTCAATTTAAAGAGAATTTTTTTTTAGGAATTTTGGTGTAAAAAAAAAAAAAAAAAAAAACTCATTTTCTGTGAAATAAATGAGCTCAAAAAATTGGGATAAAAGTAAAAAATAGAGCCAGCCAATCATGCGCTGACAAGTGTCAACACCAAAAAAAAAAAAAAAAAAAAAAGGCCGACTTCGGCGCAGACGCGCCTTTGTCTGCGCGTGAAGTACACGCGCCTCTCTGGCCCAATAGAGAGGCGCCACGTGGCAAAAACGGCTCCCTTTTTTTCCCATTCACAGTGTGAATTTTTTTCACAAAAAAATTCACACTCAACCTTTTAAACAACCATTGTAGCAATTCACACAAAATTCTTTTGTGAATTGAAATTCACACCCTTTTTTTCACACCATTGTGGATGGTCTAATAATGTATATACTTAATGTTAGGTACGAATTGGATATATATATTAAACAGTGTTTTGATTAAGAAAATTATTATGAGTATGAAAATTGAATGAGATTGTAAGTGAGAGTCACATTTTAAGTGTGTGAGTACGACAAGTGAGGTAGTGTTAATATAATAATAAAAAATATTTCTATTTTAAGAAGTAAAACTTATCAATGACATGTTTAGCTGTATTTTTCTTTTTATACAAAAGGTAAGGAGTTCAATCTCCACCATACAAACACTTTGAAATGCAACTTTGTAATAAGTTTTTTTTTTTTTTTACTATGTCCACGCCAGAAGGAGTCGAGGAGAAAGATCGAACCCTAGCACTTACCACTGAACCACTCCTTTAGGGACAACTTTGTAATAAGTTAATACATTTGTTGAAGTTTGATATACATTGTAGGTGCCCCGTCTAACACTTTAAGGTTTTAGAGGAGTTTGTTACTTAACATGGTATCAGAGCTCTGGTTATAGCAAGGTCAGGGTTCGAATCATTCCGCTTGCATATTATTGCCCGAATTATTGAGTGCTAAAAATTGCACTATGTTGATGCCCGATAAATAGCATGTTTGTTAATCTCTCAACGTGTAATCACTCTCAAAATAAGGAAATTTTCATTTATTAAATCTCAAAATTGATTTTTTTCGGACTTTATGGTTATCTGATTACATCCTGCCTAGTCAACTCAAAGATGTGAACGGGATGAAATTACTTATTTTCCCATTTGCCGATTAGTTATTACTCCGTACTATATAAATAAAAATAAATGCACTAGAAGTTAAAGCATAACAACTTTAAATTGACTTTGACTATCAATGTTCACATGATATCTTAACTCAATAGAGTAAAGAGGAATATTATGTAGTAAAATTATGATGAACATAATTCCGCGTTTCCTAGCCAGGAGCAGCAGCTCTTCGATGGGTTGCTCTTTCCCCTTCAAATTTAAATATGGGTTAATTATAATTTATGGCCTGAAATCTCGATAGAGATGTTCGAATTGTACTCTCATGTTTTGTTTTATCAGGGTTCAAACACGATTTTCTCGCCAGTTAAGAGTTTTTTGACGGAATTCTTTAAAAAGTTTGTTAAGTCTGCATGTGCCGATCACGTGATTGACAAATTACTGAATTAGTTAGTTTGATATTGATTTGATTCATATAGGGCTTAATGCAAATTCTTAAATTTAATAGTATTTTTGGAGCAATTTTTTCCAAATAATCAAATTTATAAAATTAGTAAATTAAAAAAATAATATATTTATGCATATTAAAATTTTAAAACATGAATAAAATGATATTTATCTTATTAATTATTATATTTAAAAACAAATGAAGCAAAGCAAGACAAGGAAACAGAAAAGGATTGGGGGGAAAAACCCAAAACCCACCAGATCACTCTCTTTCTTGTCGTCTCGTGAAGTCTCTCTCTTCACTTCAACGAAACTCACTCCCCTCGTTGGGATAATGCCTTTGAAATTGGGATTTCATCATTTCTAGGCGAACAGAGGTTACACGGCCGTGTCTCATAGATGGCACGACCGTGCAGACAAGACCCCAAAATAGAGCTCTCAGAAAGGCAACTGCACAGACGTGCAGGTGCAAGTGACTCGACTATGCTAGCCGAGGGTCAGACTATGATTGATTTGAAGACTATTGCACGGTTGTTCCTATGCAGACGACATGACCGTGCAGCCTAGGTAGGCCTAATGGGCCAGGCGTCGGTTGGGATATTAGGCATGTGTTTTAATTAATTCTTTAGGGGCAAGGATTAAACAATTCCTATTGTTTTCAAGGTTAGGGATTAGGAAAGTATAGATAGGCTTTCTCATCCTAACACAATAATACGTATTTTTTTTGCTCAAGAAGAACATATCTGTAACTCTAGATTTAGAGTTTGCGCAGTTAAAAATTTTGTGATCAAACTTCGTCTAAGGTAGATTATTGTAATCTTGTATTGAATTCTCCAGTAATAATAATAATCTCTGTCTCTCTGCCTATGAACGTAATCAAATCGGTGAATCACGTAAAATCTATTGTCCTTATAATTGATTATTTTCTTGTTTACGTCACCGTTTTTGTTTATTTCTCTAACACTCCCAACAATCCATCCTCTTCATCCCTTTAATCTTCCCCTGCCCTCTTGGCTCTTACCCCTCTTTCCCACTGTTAGTAAATCAGAACCAAGAGATAGCAGATAATAATGAACGCAAATCAACAAGTAAGAATATAGATTTTACGTGGTTCACCAACAACCTATTGGCTACGTCCACGGGCAAAGGGAAACAGATATTATTATGGCTGAGAAACAATTACAAGAAGATGATCACACTAATCTATGTTTTCATGAACTTTTATCACAAAGTTCCTAGCTATGCAAAACCCTAGATCTAGAATTACTGATCTCTCTGTCAATGTCAATTGAATCACACAGAGACTACTAATTTACAACTAGTATTTATAGGCTACAGACCTAAACCAGAAGACAGAAGGAGTCCTTAATTAAATCCCAAAAAGATTTAATTACATTCCTTTTTCTTCTCAAATTTGACTTATTCAAAGTCATTCTTCTCTAACAATCTCCACCTTGACTTTGAATCTCCCCTAATAATTCAGATGCACGAACTGCTGACATAGACTCCACCTTGAGCCACAACCCTCGTACCAGAAACATATTTTCAACCTTTGCCTCAGTCTGTCTTTCGCCAAAGACACTAGATTTGTCCTCCGGACAACAAGATTTTTTGCGCGCCATGTATCTTCAAGACACTTAGAATTTGCCTCACCAGACAAACAACGTTGTCCTCTGGACAATCAGATATTCTGCATGCATGTATCCTACGGACACCCAGACGTGCACCTACGGGCACTCAGAATCACCCCAACAGGCAATTAACAGTCATTCAGATGTGGCCTATCCAGTCGACATTGGATCTTGCCAACCATGACCGATAAAACTGGTGTGTGTTGATCTTCTAGTCGTGGCTTGCCCAGTTCACTCCCGCCTAGAGTAAAACGCTGCTCCACCTGCTCGTCAACACCCTCACCCATCTCAGAACCTTGGAGGATATATAAGGAACCTTTTCTCTCGCCCTTCAAAATCACATCTGAACCTTTGCAGACATCCAGAACTCCACCTTCACCTTTGAAACTGTATACCTTCTTGTCCAACCGACTAAGCGATATCAGATTATTTGCAACTTGTGGAACATGTCTCACCTTTTTCAATGTGAGAAATTTATCACCAGAAGTTCTCACCTTTATGGAACACATGCCAACTACCTCACAGACAGATCCATTAGCCATATAAATATGGTTTCCATCCTTCTGCTCGTACGTTATAAACTGCTCCTTGCGTGAACACATGTGATAAGACGCACCCGAATCTAGAACCCATGCAACTTCATTGCACGCTTCTTCTTCAGTTACTAGGGCATAATCACAATCCTCATCCAGATTGTCACTGCTTGCCATCGCTGCAGCCGACTCAGAATTCTTCAGATGCGGAGTCAGATGTACAACTCTAAAATCTAACCAGATTTATTGCCTCGGGCAACACAGATTTTGTATCTACTTCTAGATCACTAGAATAGACTACACCAGATGTTAGATCTTCAGATTATACCAGATAGCTAACTTCTGATCACAGAACCCTAGCTTCAGATCTCCGACTTCAGATGCAGATACCAGACACCGAAACGTTCCAGATGCGTTCTTGGATCACCAACAAACACCAGACAAACTTTTGGATTCAGATCTACCAGATTTGCTATTGCTAGCACAGATGAGCAATCACTGACTGCTCTCAGATTTATTGATTCTCGATCCTCTACAGTGAAGAGTTTTAGAATAACCAGAAAAATTCCAAACTCAAATATGTCATAGGCAACAGAATACAATACCAGATGTGTCCAACCTAGACACCAAGATTTCTGCATGGACTGTTGGTCCCAAAGGGGCAACAACGGTGTGAAAAATACTAGAGGGGGGGTGAATAGCGTTTTAAAAATTCTTTTCAAACCCTTTTGCAAATTAATGGCTTATGCGCACAACTCTTATTTTGGCTAAGTATAGCGCGCAGCAAGAGTGTGAAATGCATAGCGGAAGATTTAAAGCAGCTCTGTGCAGGGTATACTGCGCAGAGATAAACAGCTACTGCGCAGGGAAAGCTGCGCAGAGATGAAAAACTCACGCGCTAAGTTTTGGCTAAAGAGTTGGATAAAATTGTGTTACGGAAAATGAGCAATAAAAATTACAGCAGTAAAGTGTATCAATCTGAAAGATCAAACAAAGCAGTAATACATAAAAAGTTATGCATGAAATAAGCAGTAAGAATGATGGACAAGCTATTTGGATAGGTTCGATCAAGGAAAGATCTACGTCCTCTACCAAGATGGTTAGTCTTTGATTTCTAATGGAGATCTTATAAAATGAGTGAGTATTACAAATTACAACTTTTGAGCTCAATACTAACTCAAGATCTATTATCTATGAAGAACAAATCCTAGACTAAACCGGTGTATCTCAAGAAGTTAGATCAGAATGATCAAAGCTTCAAGAGGTGTGTGTGTGTGACAAATTCTGGGCTCTATGAATATGAGAGATGAAGAGCAGCAAGAATTCTGGCGATATAGGGCTTTTGGGATTTGAGCAGGAGTTTGAAGGTTTGAAGATCTTGAAGGCTGTTCTAATGAATCTGGAAATATTGAGCAGCAGTCTTCAGATCTTCAAGGTTTCTCAATGAAGCATGAAACTCTAGCTCTGGCCGAACAAGCACTCCAGCCCCCATCTGCAAGCCCCCTGGAAAATGATGATGAGCATGCTATTTATAGCTGAGCTCCAAAACTAGCCGTTTGATACTCTGAGCAAGGACGATGAGCTGGCACTATATGATTGGTGCGCAGATGTCCTGTTATAGCCGTTGGAGCTCTGATCAAGGTTGATGACCTGGCACAATATGATTGGTGCGCAGGTATCTTTGAGCCATTGGAGACTGAGCATGAAGACTAAATTCAAAAGCTTCTTCTAGAAGGTTGACAGCTGTCTTCTTTTTAAATATGACCGTTGAAGCGTGTCTCCACTAATGGTGTTGCTGAGTGTGCTTATTTTGTCGTTTGTGCACACCTCCGCACTTTGGCTCAATCCAAAAAGCGTAGCTTGTCTTGATGCTTTCCAAGCTTCTAGAATATGATATCAGGAGATAAGAACTTTGACCAAGGTTGATCGTGCGCGCACAAAAGGCATTCGCATTGCCGGTGCGCACGGATGCTGCGCATGGGGAGCATGCGCACCATGCTTGGTCATACCAAAGGAAGATCTCTTCAGAGTTGGGGAATAAGATCTTGAAAACTGAGCAGGGTCAAAAGCTGCGAAAGAGATCTATGTGCAGTGGCCACCTGCGCAGAGAACATCCTGCGCAGTGAAATGAATCCTGCTTAGAAAATCTTCGATCCTTCATAGCTTCAAGTCCTATAATCTAAGCCTATACAATAAAATAGACTTGGCTAAAATTGAAGTTTATAAACTTCTTACATAATGTCCTAAAATCCATAAAATTTTAATAGGTGATGGTATCAATCAATTCTAACATAAGTAGGAGGGTTAAGTAATAAGCATACCCAACACGGACCCTGCACGCGTGCGCTGTACGTGCGATGTACGAAAACTGCACGTGCACTGCACGTTTTCTGAACGCGATCTGCACGTCCAATGTACAATCTTCTACCATAAAATCAATTTGTTCTTCCCGTCAGACTTGTCAATCTTCTGGTCCATCCCGAAATCTATCTCTTCTTCTGCAGCGGAATGCCCTGATCTTTCTCAACTAACCAGGCTCTGGTGCCACTTGTTAATAAATCAGACCCCAAGAGATAACAGATAATAATGAATGCAAATCAACAAGTAAGAACACAGATTTTACGTGGTTCACCAACAACCTATTGGATACGTCCACCGGTAAAGGGAAACAGATATTATTATGGCGGAGAAACAATTACAAGATGATGATCACACTAATCTATGTTTGTATGAACTTTTATCACAAAGTTCCTAGCTATGCAAAACCCTAGATCTAGAATTACTGATCTCTCTCTCAATGTCAATTGAATCACGCAGAGACTACTAATTTACAACTAGTATTTATAGGCTAGAGACATAAACCAGAAGACAGAAGGAGTCCTTATTCCTTTTCCTTATCAAATTTGACTTATTCAAAGTCATTCTTCTCTAACACCCACTTCCCTCCTCCATCCTTCCTCCTCACTCCTCCATCCCTTTCCGACTACCCCATCTTTCTCAATCAAAAATTGATTTTCTAACCCAAGCCTTAGCATAGAAAAAAAAAATGCAATCTTTAAGCTCTCTTTTCAAACTGAGATGAACACAAATTTTTTAATACGAGTTCCTTACTGAATTGATGAGTTTTCATTTTAAATTTCAAGTTTGGGTTGAAGAACACAATGCCAAAAACCCAAATTGAAAAACCCAGATTTTGATTTTATTTTATTTTGGCTTTTTGTTAAGGTAAAAATGCAAAAAAAAAAAAAAAAAGTACCTCAATTGGTCACTTTGTGCAGGTTTGATACCTTATGTCATTTTTGTTGCATCGAAGGTACCTAAATTGGACATTTTTTCCATTTTTGTTCACTCGTGCTAACGACATCCACTTTTTTCCATTAAGTTTTTCATGTGCCATACATGTGACTAAATTTTAAGGGTAAAGATGTCAATTAAAAAATATCCTCACCCCCTTCTACCACAACACCCTCTCCCATGGCAGCCCTCCTTCAACCTCCTCCACCCTCATCCATTCGGGCTCCACATACGCCATGGCCTTCTCCTCCTTTTCTCTCTCCAACTTATTTTTCCTCTCTCTTTCCTCCTCCCTCTTCTTCACCATCTCGTTATTCCTCTTCACCTGCATATCACTAACCCTTTTGTCCCTATTTTTCACAAACTCTGCCAAATCCCTCACCTTTTCGTTATACCCCCTCTTAGCTTTCTTTCTAAGCTTCTTATTCT
Organism: Campanula takesimana; assembly: GCA_026119855.1. Taxonomy (NCBI): domain Eukaryota; kingdom Viridiplantae; phylum Streptophyta; class Magnoliopsida; order Asterales; family Campanulaceae; genus Campanula; species Campanula takesimana. Next base: position 118,560 of record JAOWBW010000614.1, on the reverse strand, counting down.
CCTCTTCCATTCCCCTTCTGCACCACCTATTATGCCCTGCCATAGAATCACACCTCTCAACCCACGCAAAATCCATCACAGTCACAAACCCCAACCAGTACCCATAAAACGCATTCACCTGAGCATAAGGACTTTCCAAGTTCCCTATCAGAGGGGATTCCGGTACCACCCTTAAACCTAATTTCTTCGCGAAATTCAATTCGTTGCGATAAACTTTATATAATACGTCAGCATAAACCTGTTGGAGATTATGCCATAGGCCCTTGAGAAAGGCCTTACGATATATCATGTTCTCATTTATTATAGAGATAACAACTTGGATTATTATATGTTTTGCATGTTTCTTATAATAATCCCCGTCCCTAGTACTTATGAAGAACTAGTATAAATTTAATTGATGATCATGTGATGATCATGTGTATGTGATACAAATTAAACTTATGAGTACTTGTTGGTGAACAAGTACTGGACTTGACCCACTATGAAATTTATGTCATGGTCAAATGTCATAATTAAATATCATTTAGTTATATCATTGGAATCCTTAGACCTGAGATTATCATCGTCTTCCAAATGATGAACGTTGTGTTTGACGTATTCAAACACTACCCTTAACCAGGTGATTATAAAGGCTGCGATTGGCACAATCAGATTCTTATAGGGAAGAATGATAAGTCAAGACGGGATGTTGTCCCTCTTTATCTCAAAAAGAGATATCTGCTAGGTCACTCGAGAGTGAGATTGATGAAATGCGTGGCCACGCTCAAATGAATTAATGTGATCAATGTCATTTGCTCATATCAATCTACTCGGGATCGAGAAATCATTGGACACTTAAGTTGACTTAGACCGTGGCTTATGTTCAATATGATATCGCGTGACAAAAGGATCATGGTATGTTCTATGAGGATAAACGAACTTCGTTAAGTTATATTAATTGGGTAGTCATGATGGCTTGCTAGAGTCCGCTCATGATTTATGAGTTTGACCTTGGTCGGACTCATTGCCAACTTAATATAATGGGGTCACACATAAAAGAACGAATCAAGAAAAATGCTAAAATCGAATTTTGGGAAAAAGACTGAAAATTGGATTTTCATCAGGAGGTTCGGCTGAACCACCTATATGATTCGGCCGAATCTTAGGCAAAAAAAGGTGGGTTCGGCCGAACCCATCCCTTGACGCCCCCGAACCTTTGCTGTTTCGGGCCAATTTCCTAATAACGAGTTTTGACGGGTTTTGACCTATTTCTCCTAATGTGTTTGGGATTAATAAGTATAAATACCCCTCTTTTAACCCTAGTCCGGATGGTATTGACCTAATTGATTATGGGTAATTATTGGTAGTCTTCATGTGTTTGAGAAACACATTCTTAAGTTTAGATTGAGAATAAAAAAACTCAAGAACACCAATTAATTCATATAGCCTTTTAATAGAAAGAATTTCTATGGGATCTAGCAGTCCATATCTAGAATTGTTCTAGATATTCGTTCATTTGTGGATACACATAGAGGGTGCTTGCTTTAGCATCTCAAGTTCGTGTTCCTGCGATCGCGATTCGAAGAACGTGGAAAAGATCAAATCATAAAGCTTGAAGATTTGAAGATCCGAAAATTTTAAACGCACAACAACGGTTAGTATTCTAAATTAATATTTCTATTAATTTAATCATCATGAATGGATCCATGGGTTCTAGTGTTTTGTTGATTTTCTGTTGCCATTTTCGCTGCATATGGTGCCTCAAAACCCAACAAAACCTTCTAAATCCCTTGCCGGTATCAGAATAAGTGGAGAACACCGAATTGGAAAAGAACATAAACAGGTCAGGAACACTGGCGGAGAATTTGGATTTGGATTTTGATTTTGAATTGGAATTGGAACTGGCAAAAAGGATTTGTGAACGGTGAGAGTCATACCAAGAGCGTACCTTCGGATCAGATAGGACTTCATAGGAATTGAGAAGCTCTTAGAAGGAAGCAGTGGCTTTGGCTTTGGCTTCGGAGACGCCGGATTTGACGAGCTTGTTGGGGTGGCGTTGAAGGGCTAATTTTTGGTAAGCGGAGCGGATTTGGTCGTGCGTGGAGTTGAGCTGAAGGCCTAGAACCACGTATAAGCAGCGTTTATCCGGCGATGCCATAACTGATGGGATGCTGGGAAAGAGGTCGGAGGAGATAGGGATTTGATCAGCGGGGTTTTATAGTTTTGGGGTTGCAGAGCGATTCCTCATTCCTCAAGGAGAGGTGGGTTGAAGGAGGGCTGGCATGGAAGAGGGTTTTGGGGAAGAAGGGGGTGAGGATATTTTTGAATTGACATCTTTACCCTTAAAATTTAGTCACAGAGTATGGCGCATGACTAACTTAACGGAAAAAAGTGGATGTCGTTAGCACGAGTGACCACAAATGCAAAAAATGTCCAATTTAGGTACCTTCGATGCAACAAAAATGACATAAGGTATCAAACCTGTACAAAGTGACCAATTGAGGTACTTTTTTGCATTTTTTCCTTTTTTTAATGTTAATGTTTCATTATGAACATAATTTTTATTTAATGCTACGTTAGATTTAGTTAATTATTTCAATTGTAAAAATTTTGAAGTTGAAAAGGTTGAATTTGGTGTTTAATTTTGTGTATGGTGGAAGAACGGTGGTTATGGCAGCATGGTGGCAGAGCGGAAGTGGTTGTTGGTGATGGAAATTAAAGGTGGTGGATTGTAACTATAATACCCGACATCCCCCCCCCCCCCCCGCCCTTATTTATTTTATTTTGGACTCATTTTATTATTAATTGGGCCGAGACAATTAATGAAAGTATTGGGCTTAAGTTATTGAGTTAAAATAGAAAAGCCTAAGTCATTCTTTTAGGAGGAGAAGGAATCCTTTTTGGGTTAGGAGTGAAAACCCTTTTAATATATAAACCCCTCTCTAAGATCCCCAACTGGTTATTATTCCACAACAAAAGAAAAGAAAGAGATCGGGAGAAAGAGAGAGAGACGGCGCAGAGAGAGAGGCGCAGAGAGAGAACTCGGGTGAAGAGAGAGAGAGAGAAGGAGGAGGTGTTCATTGAAGGTACTCCCCAAACCCCCTTATCTTTTCTCTTTCATGGAATCATTAAGGTTATGATTTAGAAACCCTAAAGAATAATAATTGATCATCTAGGGTTTACATGAATTGAATTAAGAAGGAAGAAGAATGGTTTGAGGATGGTGATGAGTGTGTGTGTGTGTGTGTGTGCGTATTGTGTGTGTGTGTGCGTGAACCAGTGTGTTTGTGCAGAGTGCGTGTGTGTGTGTGTAAAAAAAGTGTGTGTTTGTGTGTGATGTGAATAGTGTTTAGTGTGTGAAATTGAATAATAGGAGATAATGATGGGAATTAAGGATGTAAAACCCTAAGGGTATTTTGGGTGAAACCTAGGGGCAATTTAGTAAATCTAATTGGGTAGTATGAGAAACCCTAAGAATGAATAGTTAACCTTAGAAGAGTTAAAAAGAGATTAAATCAAAGGTTAACAAAAGAAAGTAAAGTATTTTGGGGACGGAAGTAAATAGTGTTACTTTTGTCTAAGAGTATTATTTGCATGATTGTAGATTCGTGCGCGTGGTTTTGCAAAGAGAAGTACGCAAGCCAAGGTAAGGGATTACGTTACTAAGTCTTTTTGAGATTCATCCTTTGAAATAGGATCCTCATTATTCTTTCTAAGTCTAGCTACCAAGTGGCCGGTAGTATTTGAATTCCTATGACATGAACGTCTTTTGAATTGATCTTACCCTTGATGTGTATTGTTCAATGGGTATCTAAAGTGATTGAAATTGTGTTATGTGTTCTTGTACCTTTGAACACTATGTGGAATATTGATGTATCTAATTGAAACAGGTACAGTTAGCTTTGTCTGATTGAAAAGGACTTAGCAGGAATTAGTCTGATTGAAAAATGACTAAATGAAAACTGAATTAGTCTGATTGAAAAGGACTAAATGAAATTGTCTGGTTTGATTGAAAAGAACTTAGACACTATATGTTACTTGATGAAGTAGTTTAATGATCATGATCAATCTTAATAAGGGAGCACCCTGAAAAGGTGTAAGGTCTCTTATTTACTTAACACCCTGAAAAGGTGTAACACCCTGAAAAGGTATTTGTAACTTTGGAATTGACGAACTTGTGATAGTGCCACAATTGCTTTAAGTATTCGTAACTGTATTTTGAGATTCTACAGTTAAGTCATTGATGATTAGCCTTTCATTGAAGTATTTGTTTGGCTCCGTTTTTTCGGTCATCTCTTCTTAGTGCCCGGAGAGATCCCGTATGAACTTACTGAGCATTGTTCGCTCACCCATTCTTTATATATTTCCCCTCCCAGGTAAAGAGTAGGAGAAGGAATAGTCGTGAAGATGGCGGCGCAGTTAAGAAGACTGGAGTTATTACTTTAATGTTTTAGTTGATTAAGCTAGTGGTATATACTAGCCGTTATGTTTGAAGAACAGTTATGCTTTCGCATTATTTTGAATTGTGGTTAGAGGATACTATCTCTGATACAATTTGTAACGACCCGAGCTCGGAGACCCATCCCGTTACATAAGTACCACAAACTGGCCCATTGAGCACAAGCAACTTGGGTCCACTTGGCTTACCACAGACCCACCCAAAAGTTCATGGATGTTATTGGTGCTCAATGGTAGTATAGTGGAGGCTTATATATCACAATCAAAGCACATATTTTTCCGATGTGGGATGGGATATTACATGGATGGTTGTGCAATAGGTTTAAAAGGAAATGATATACTCCCTCCTTCCCATTTGAAGCTTCACCATTTTGGTGATGTCACAAAAATTAAGGAAAGTGATGAGTGTAAGAAGGGTTGTGAGAGAGAAGAAGTTAGTGGATATGACAAATGGGACCTACAATTTAAATGTGAGAGGGAAAAGTTAGTGGGTATGACAAGTGGGCCCCATGATTTAAGTATGTGAGAGGAAGGAGTGAGTGGGTATGACAAGTGAGGCCTACATTTTTTACCATTTTAGGAAATAGTGAAGCTTTCAACGGGATACTCATTTGGGTAAAAGGTGAAGCTTCAAATGGGACGGAGGGAGTATACATTTTGACCCCTAATTTATAGTTTTTCATCACTTGGCGTTAAAATATTTTCATTTAATTCCTTAATAAGTAAATGAAATTTAAACTAACTAACTTGTTAATCATATGTTTTGCACATAGAGATTTAACAAGATTTGTAAAGAATTCTGTTAAAAAGCCTTGAATTGTCGATAAATTTGCGTTTAGAGCCCTAGTGTGGTAAAATAATAACATGGGAGTTCGATTAAAAGACCCCTATCGATTTCAAGCTCTAAATTATAATTAGCCCTTTTAAATATCTAAGGCTCTAAGCATTTTTTTTAAAATCTAAATTTGGATGTAGCTAAAGAACTCGAGCCCCCTATTTAATAATGGAGTTGTTTTTTTTAGGTTCAGTTCATGATTTTTTATTTTATTTTATTTTTACAAAAAAAATCGGACTTTATTCATAAAAAAAAAATACGATTATAAGTTGAGACTCCCACTTCCACTTTGAGACACACCTTTCAGCAATCTCTTCTTCCTATGCATATTGTTCTCGAATTCCTTTGGTCTCCTTCTGCATTTTTGGTAATATTGTCCATACATAGTTCAATTTGTCAGAGATTCTAGTATGCAGAATAGTCTGATTTGTCCGTTTTATCTTAGGAGACAGACGTCCAACACAAACTTCAAGCACTACTCAGTGAAAGGGCAATTTTGTCTTAATGAGAGTGTGATTCACACGACTCATACAAATATTAGTCAACATGATTTAATTCAATATATATTTGTATTTTGTATTATGTTCTGTATTTCTGTTTTTCTTTCATTATATTGCAATTGTGCCAACGAAGAACTCAACTGTTAAAGCATTCGACTTCTAAATGTTAAAGCATTCGACTTCTAAATGTTAAAGCATTCGACTTCTAAATGTATCTTTGTGTTGGAATATATCAATTTTTTTTTTTAATTAGTAAAGTATTATTAAACGAAATAATTTATGAAAGAGATAATTAGTAAATAAATGTTAATATTTATTCATTGATAATACTCCCTTTGGAATGATGCTTACACTTATTTTGTCGTTTGTTTGAATGAAATTTTAGCAATTATTATAAATTAATTTAATAATATTAATAAAAATATAAAATTTGTGATTGATAATGTTTATAATGGTGTACGAGAATAATTTTTAAATTTTTTATTAAGATAATTAAATTATCTTATAATTATTTCTCAAAATTTTTAAATTAAATTACAATTATTGCTTAAATTCATTCAAGCAAAAAAAAAATGAGAACATCATTTCAAAAGATTTAATTCAATATCTTTGTAGTGAAACGGATCCCAATAATAACCAATTCAACACTCAAAATTCAGGTAATTTTCCTTTTAACTACAACAATCCTAATAATTTTCAATTTGAAAATCAATCTTCCAACCAACCACATCCTCAAATATACCAAATCTTTGTTTTAATAATAATACTAATTTTACTAATCATAAAAATAAAGAATATAAAGTAAAATAAAAGTGGTGGGGTATAGGATGATGAGTTAGAAGAGTGTTGAATTTTATTAAACAAAACAATTGTAGGGTGTAAAAGTTGAATGATAGTTGAATTATTATGTACTCCCTCTTTCCCAGACTAAGGTTCTTACATTCCTTTTTGGTTTGTCCCAAACTAAGGTTCTTAATTGTTTTATTACCTTGTCATTCACAAAAAAAAAAACTCCCTACCACTTTATCCCTCCTACTTTCTTTTACTTACTCAGGGGCGGACCCAGCTCCAAAATCAAGGGGTTCACAAAATACATTAGACAAAAATTATATACAAATTTCTCTCTTTTTTGTTCTTTTATTTTGTTTTGGCAAGGGGGTGGGCTGAAACTAGCAAAAGGGGGTTCACTTAGTACTAAAAAAATAAAAAATATTTTTTTTTAACTGTCAATATAAAATTAGGGGGGTTCACTTCCACCCCCTTGGACCTTCTTGGGTCCGCCCCTGTACTTACTTTTTCATACTCACAACATTTACTTTTATTTAATTTCCGTGTAAAGTCAAACTAAGAACCTTAGTCTGGTACGTGGAGTATTGGGAAACAGAAAAGCGGGTGTTGGGAAAAAAAAAAAAAATACGATGGAGCATTTTATTTTCTACATCAGCAAAGGTCAAAAAAAGCATAATAAACTTACGACGACTCCGCTGGGGATCGAACCCAGAATCTCTGGTTTCGTAGACCAGCGCCTTATCCATTGGGCCACGGAGTCTTCCTTGTTTATAATAAGTGTATATATATTTTGTACACATATCTTCTTAAATTAAATAGGAAGTCTTGTGTGAGATGGTCTCACACGTGAAACGGGTATCGTTGTGAGAGGAAATGGGCTTACCACGCCCCCACTCATAGGGGAGCAAGCCATCTACTCTCTCAACGAGACCTGTTATGCCGTTAAAAATTCATATAGGCATAACCTTCAAATCAAAAGAAATATCTTGGCATATCTCCTGCTTAACTACGTGGATGACCGACAAACAAGTGGAATGCATATAGGCATAACCTTCCAATCAAAAGGATTGTTCTTAAAAAGTTTGAATAGTTAAATGAAATGATCATTTTTTACACTTTACACAGATGCCAATACAACATTTTGAGTAACAAATCATCGCCACTTAATTAGAATTGTAACAATGCTAGGGGCACAAAATCTTGCTTACAAAATGAGGTGGCGATATTTTATTGGTTGCATCGATAATGGACCCGCCATACTCTAATTATAAACACCAATAACAAAATTACACCTAGGATTTTGTGAGCAAATTTTTTGTGACTTTTTTGTGCCCCTAGCATTATTCTCGTAACAAAATCCCAACTTTTGATTTCTAGTAAAAGTATACAAAGCATATAAAATCCCAAAAATCACTAAACAAGAAGATATCCGATCACAAAACATTCAAAACTATCATAAGAGTTGCTACTGTCATGCTTTTGAACCAATGTTGACCCAATCAAATCCCACAAAAACCAATTATGACCAAGAATCCACGTCCAGAAATCACCAATTAGTAACCTAATGCAACGATGTCTTCTCTACTCCTAGCTTCTAAGAGGAGCCATTGGGGGTCTTCTCCCCTACGTCTTCATAAGCCGCTTCGTGAACTCCAAGGGCAGCTCGACCAGATGGGTCGAGATTTTTAGACCATGCAGCATCCCATTCTACTGCTTTTGCTGTACTACATGCTATACTTGGACCTCCCGGTACTGTTAATCTTGCAGCATTCTGCTCAACAAAGAAATATAAATGTTACTCCTTCCATTCCAAAATACTTGCAGTTTGTCCCGAAATGATCTTCTCATTTTTCATTGTCCCAAAAAGTTCTTCCCATTTCTACAATTTAGGATTAAAAGTGCACAAACAAAACATGACTAGTGAAGCAACTGTTCATATCCTTAAAAAGTTTGAATAATCAAATGGAAAGATCATTTTGGAATGGAGGGACCGGAGTACATTAGATTTTATTTTAATAGTTAATTACTCCCTCCGTACCAAAATGATCTTCACACTTGACTATTCAAACTTTGTAAGGATATGAACACTTTATTCACTAGTCATGTTTTGTTTGGGCACTTCTAAGCGTAGGTTGTAGAAATGTGAAGAATTTTTTGGGACAATGAAACATGCTAAATGAGAAGATCATTTTGGGACGGAGGGAGTATTTGCTTATCAAACAAAGATTCTTCAAGTGGTTCAAGGGAGTAGAAAATTATGTGTCATAAGATACAAGCCTTCTTTGACTGAGAAAAAATTGCGAAATCATTTTGATATGGTAGCTACCATCACACAATTCAAAGGAGATACATTTAGCCAAGATTGGTATTATGATGAGCCCTTTACTAAGAAATGACCATAAGAAATGAGAACAATTATATTAATACCTACCTTGGGAAAGAACTTCTCAAATATAGTCCTGTAGTAGTATGCCTCTTTTGTCGTTGGAGTGTTTTCAGGGTAGATAAAGCTTGCATTGCTTAGCATTGTATCAGTAACCTGTCCCCAAAAATATGTAGTATATAATACTCCCTCTGTCCCTAAATGAGTGTCCATTTTCAAGAAATCTTTGTCCCTAAATGAGTGTCTTTTTTGAACATAAATTTCTCCCTAAACGTTTTTTTTTCGAAAAAATTTTCACCGGTTTCTTTATACGTGCAAAACTAAAGGTTTGGAAAGGAGATTACAAGATTATATATGAATCGTTGTTACCAAATTGTTCAAAAAGTTGAGATTTTCAGTGTCCCTTAAAATGAAATTTGGACACTCATTTAGGGACAGAGGGAGTAATAAATAAATTAATTGTAGAATACTAACAATAGTAGTAGACAACAGCTTACACATTCTAACCATATCATAACAGATTGAAGTATTACAATTGTCATACCTGTTCGTTGGCATGATCCTTCAAACCATCAATCCAACTGTACCCAACTCCATCACTAAACTGTTCCTTTTGCCTGTACAATATGTGCTACAGCCAAAAAAAAAAAAAAAAAAAAAAAAAAAAAAAAAAATTAACAACTCCAATTGTGTATTCACATAAAGTTTGAGATGAATGTTCCGAGGAAATTTAGAGAGGGAAATCCAACATATAGGGTAACTCACCTTTGGCAGATACGGGTTCTGCTCATCATCAAATGCTTTCCTCAAAACCCACTTCTCAATCCTTCCAAGATCAGGTCGGACCTGCAATTATTGAATAAATTAAATCTTCGGCCCAAGTTCACCGTACTGTTCTTAGCTTTATATCCCCAAAATTTCAATGGAAATAGCCACCCAATGCTAATTTCATGTAAAGCAACAAACAAGACAAAATTTCAATAAATTGGTTCTTATGAAATTGATTTCTAATCTACCCTAATATACATCAACAAAAGCATAAGGCCCGGTACCTTATGCTTCCCATTTATCAATGACAAGATAAGAATGGGGTACAAGCAAACATTTTAGAGTCTGCTGATTCTGCCAGTTAAGGATGAATCAGTAAACGACACCTGAATGTGGGAAAACAATTATTCGTGGTGCCAAAAAGTCCAAAGGGCTATGTTAAAATTTCAAAAAGCTCAAATTGTAAAAAAAAAAAAAAATCAAAAAGTGAAAGGGGTCAATGATAGGAGAGCACGCAACATTATTGGTTGGTTGGTGATACCATGTCATCTTGGTATATGGTATCACTGTGATACATAATGCTTACTTCTAAGAGAGCAACTATTGGGCATGTTCATAAGAAACATAGCACAAGCTCAATCTTTAAAGCTTCCAGCTAATATGAGCCGACTCAATCAAGGAAGAGAAGCTGTCTTAGGGGATCATCACCATTGTAATTGGAATTTGATTAATTTCAAGAGCTACAATATATCCATGCACCTCAAACGGGGAAAAAGAACATAAAAGTAGAAGTCTACCATCTTCCACTCTGGATCAATGCTCATGGCAATATCAATAAATTCCTTGTCTAGAAAGGGCACACGAGCCTCGACTCCCCATGCTGAAGTTGATTTGTTGGCCCTCAAGCAATCATAAAGATGAAGAGCCTTGATCTGAAACAAAGCAGATGGGATATCAGATCAGTTAACTAAGTGCATACTCCCTCCGTCTTTTTAGTGTGTTAACACTTTGATCAAAACACAGTTTTAAGGAAACGTGTTTAATATTAGTAGTTGAGTCGGTGTTGTGAGTATGAAAAGTGTGATGGGATATAGTGTGGGGTTGGAATTGTGAGTGAGATAGTTGTTGCAAGTAGGTCCCACTAAATAAAAAAATAATATAAATTTTCCGTTTTGGGGGTGTGAACAATCAAATGGGACACCCAAGATGGCAAAAAGTGAACAGATAAAAAAGACGGAGGAAGTATATTCTTTTTGCCTGCATAATCTGGAAAAGGGAGGTGGAGTGGGGAGCATTGTTCAAATGTGAATTTTGTTTACCTTACGACACGTTTCCTGGTGCAACTCCTCCTTGTTGGGAGCCTTGTGGAAATACAAGTAACCACCAAATATTTCATCTGAACCTTCCCCCGAAAGAACCATTTTAACTCCCAAGGATTTAATTTTCCGCGACATTAGAAACATTGGTGTACTCGCTCTAATGGTGGTTACATCGTATGTTTCAACATGATAAATCACTTCTTCAAGTGCATCTATTCCTTCCTGATAAAGTAGAAAAAACAAAAAATTGTAATTCAAATTGGTAATGTTTCTTTTTTCACGTTTTTTACATTACTCACCTGAACAGTAAAGTGAAACTCATGGTGGCGAGTACCAAGATAATCTGCTACTTCCCTCGCAGCTTTGAGATCAGGAGAACCCTGAAAGCAAGAATATTATAACTAGTGTTACTTCAGAAAAAAGGCTACCCAATTCTACAAACTACTCAAAAAGAGCAATTACTGGAACATTGTCCTATAATGTAAATATTGTCAGCTCAAGGACATGTGCCATGACAAGTAAACTGGAACATTGTCCAATTAGCAACCGTGATAAAATGGAAATCTATAAACAAATATAGAATGAAAGAATTTAACTGAGAAGAGTATGACCTTCAGGCCCACACAGAAAGTATGTAACTGTGATCCCCACTGGGAATAAGCATCCGAATCTGCCAGATGGCGAGAAGCCACAGCAGCAACAAGTGAAGAATCAAGCCCTCCAGATAACAGTACACCAAATGGTACATCTGTCATAAGTCTCTTAACCACAGCCTGCAAAAATAAAACCGAAGTCACATATCTGTTGAAACCATCCTTTCAATTTTCTTACTTTCTACTCCCTCTGTCCCAAATTGAATGAACATTTTTCATATTGGAGAAATTTGAAAAGTTCAACGTTGTGTAAAATTTACTAACCAAGATGTACAAAAATCTTTGCTATCTACTTTCCAAACATTTAGTTTTTCAAGTATAAAGAGACTAGAGAAAAAAATTGGTAAAAAAACATTTAGGGACAAAGTTATTTTCGAAAAGGTCATTCATTTTGGGACAAATTTTCTTAAAAGTGGTCATTCGTTTTGGGACAGAGGGAGTAGTAAGCTAAAAAATGTATTACGATAATGAACTGTTGAGATCGCCGAAGGAACTACTCGAATCTATATCTTGCACATAAGATTTTCATGATCAGTGTCAAACTTTACAGACCTTCTCAAAGGCATGACGTAAGACCAGTGGATCATATGGAGTTGAAGGTATCTGTTCAGAATACCATGAAGGGTTATACCACCTTCTGAGACCACCTGTGCACATTCAACATCAACTAACTTGAACATCAGAATCAGAACTTGTAGTACGCAGCATTTGTTAAAAATATGAAACTCTTGGAAAGCATAACTTCTTATTCAATGTAACCTAACATTTTCTTTTTTTTATTATTATTTTCTTTGCCAATTAATGTTTTCTCTTTTCTTGTGGTTGCTAAGCTGATAAATAAGTTAACAGCTTGTACTTCTGATATTTAAGAATTACTTACTAAAGTAGAAAAGTGGTGGTGGCTATCACATGTATTGGTGTCAAATTTTTATATTTTTTACATACACAATGCTGCTATTGGATAATCCCCACCGATAAGATAAAGTACATCTGCATGATATAATGTATGGACACGGTATAAGTACATAGAAGCATTTCCACAAATGTGTATAGCCAGATGTGAGCCAATAACCTCTAGCACTTAAAATCCAGTGTTTGTATAAACATTAATGTTTATCTAGATCTTTGGAAAACCTTTTGGCATTCCTTAAATAAAGAAAACAATGTCGAAATTTATCCAAAAACAAAATAAAAGAGGAAATTTTGGCCCTCCAATCCTCCATTAAAGGAATGGGAATGATATTGGTACTTTGACATCACCCGTGCTATGCAATTTGGTAACATCTATCACATCATTGACCGCCTTAGAAACCATATACAGTTACAGCATGATTGGAGAGGCTTTGAAGCGTCTACAAGTGCCAATTGTGCCCCAACAAGAAGGCTCAAAAAGAGTAAATAGATGAACAGAGAGAAAATGATAAAATCTCACATTAAGAATATAGAGAAAAAACTACTCCCTCTTAGTCTGTCCCAATTTAAGGTTCTTACTTTACTTTATTACCTAAAATGGAAACTGGGACCCACTTGTCATTCTCACAACAAAAACTCCCTACCCACTTTCTCTCTCTTACTTTACTTTCCACACTCACAACATTTACTTTTTTTTAATCCCCGTGTAAAGTCAAAGTAGGAACCTTATAGTGGGATGGAGGGAGTACATAAACATGGAAAAGAATTACCAATTTTTTCACCTGAAGACAATTAAGCATTGTTAAGTTCAAAAAATACATACCACTTTTGCTGGAATATATGTGCCCAGGAAGGAATGACATAAATCGTTCACAATCGTCACTCAAGGCTTTCATTTCTGATGCAAACCAAACGGAACCTGGATGGAAGTCATTGTTATTCAAATGAACTTGGTGTACTACTTCTAATTTGTTTCTGATAAAACTGGGGAATATAATAAAGTAGGAGTCTTTTGGTAGGATGGATGCAAACAATTTGAAAATAATCAACAAGATAATAGAGTAACTTGCAGCAGTATTTCTGATTTCCCTTCAAGGACTGAATTACTACCAGACACAACTCACTTACACGCTAAGAAGATATGTTTTAGAAGAGACTTTACACGAGGAGGATTGAGGACACAACCAACCCACTTTAATAAAAAAATAAAATATGTAGCAAAATACTCCCACAGTGGCAAGGTCCCATATAGCCTGAAGGGTACAGTGGCAAGGTCCCATATAGCCTGAAGGGTCTTTGCATACCTCTCCCTTAAATCATCTCAACAATTCAACCCAGACTTTTGCCTCTCTATGTTCATTGATTGCAGCTTGTCATGCAAAAGCATAAGTTACCTAGCACAGACTGCTTCCCCAACCTCGCAACTCTCACATTTTACAATCCTAATCATGCTTCATGACAATTGACTCCCCCCCCCCAAGGGCATAAACATCTAAATCATAGATTGAATCTTCTTTGATCCCCTCAAAATATTTATCAAAGGAAATGAAGAACAAAAAGAATATACAATCATCAAATATTAACCAACACATACATACCATCAAGACCCCAGCCAATGTAAAGGGGGGTAATTCCAATAGCATCACGAGCTGCAATGAAACTTTTGTCACGTTTGTCAAGAAGCACAAAAGAGAACATTCCATCAAGCATATGCACAAAATCTTCCCCATGTTCTTCATACTGGAAAAGAAAACGTCCAAGTTAACTTAAAGTGAAAGAGTGTAAATGATATTTATCTATACACCAAATATGGACGGATGAAGAAAATAACTTTATTGCATCATATCTAATTTAAACCATCACTGTTGATGATTACATCCCGACTAGCATCATTAGACCTAATATTCTAACCACTAAACTTATATTATGCCCACTGATAATTCAATGGGATGAAAAATGAATCTGTCTCCACAAAATGTTAAAACAACTTACAAGATGTGCAATTACTTCACAGTCACTTCCAGTACGGAACTGATGAGACGTGAGCTTCGCCTTAAGTTCTTTATGGTTGTATATCTCACCATTAACCTAGAAGCACAGAAAGATAAGCATGAGGCTGCATTCATACCGCAAGAAAGAAATGAGTGATCATCCAACTAAGGTGGTGTTTGATGTATTAAGCACTTAATGCTTGATGCTTAATAGATTGCAAGGTATATTTTGGAGGTAGGGTGCCTTTGATGACATTGAGATATAGATGTTGGAAGTTACGTGAGGCTCTTAATGATTGAGAATCAAAATCATTACTTAACCAATAAGAGCCTCATGGAACTTTCAACATGTAGAGCTCAATGTTATCAAGGCACCTTACCTCCAAATTATACCTTGCAATCCATTAAGCATCAAGCATTAAGTGCTTAATACATCAAACACCACCTAAGGATTTTATCTAGAAAATGTAAGTAAGAAATGACCCGTCACTGCAGATAAAATTTTAAAAAACCTTCGGTAATAATTGGTTGACCAAAATCGAGTTTATCTGACTGCATGCAAGATATCAAAAAGTTACATGAAGCTTAGTTGCAACGACCAGAAATAACCTTGTTACTTGCTTTCTGTACAAAAAATCCTATGTTGCTATAGCGGTTCAATCAGTATGAAACACTTTCCAAATCCCTCAAAGCTATTTAGTCTTCTTCTTGTTTCCTAGTACCCTTATTCTAGAGGGGTAGATTTATATACTACTCCGTCCTAGAAAGATAGTCACATTTGACTTTTTATGGTCAAAACAAGTGAACTTTGACCAAACATTAACGTCATCTAATTTTCCCAATAAAATTATAAAAATTGTTATTGATAAATCAATTAATCATTTATCAATATAGGTAAATTTAACAGATCCAGAGGTCCAATTATCTTCAAACTTGAAAGTCCGATACTCCATCCCAAAAAGATTGTCCACTTTCCTCTTTGATTTGTCCCAAAAAAAAGAATGTCCAGTTTCTAACAAGAGACAATAACTGGTTCAATTTCATGAAGGTACAACCACGTAAAGCATAATCCATACAAAGTTTGACTTGTCAAATGGGACAACTTTTTTAGATTGAGGGAGTATTTGAGCACTCAAGTAATAATTGCAGTTAAAGCATGAATACTTACGTAAAAACTTAGAATCCAAGATAAATGATGGTGCATATCTATCCAACTTATTTCAAATAAATGAATGAAGGCACACTATAGTTGATTGGTACTCGAACAATATAGTTGATTGGTACTTTTGCCACTATGTGCAATTTCTAAATATACAGATATATAGCTCGTAGTACTTTGTGAACTTTATTTTAAAAGCAAGGTATCTATCTTAATTAAAGTACAACATGGAGTAAAAATAAACATTACCGTCACACAAATTGTCTTGTCTTCATTATAAAGTGGTTGATCTCCAGAAGCGGGATCAATAATAGCTAATCGTTGATGAGCAAGATAAGAATCCTCATGACAATGCAAGCCACTCCAATCAGGACCTCGATGGCGCAACCTAAAGTCATTGGCAAACCATAAAAAAATGAGGAAAAGGAAAAACGAAAAGCTCGAGAGAACCTTTTTTTGCTGGAGTACATCTAAAGATAACATCAATATTATAGTTCAACAAAAGAACGAGATGAAGCCTTTTTAGAATAGATGAGCGATTCACTTTTAAACTTTACTTGCTGTTTATTAGGGAAACCTAAGCAAACAAGCGCCTCAGACAATATTTGAGCTACAACAACAACAACAAAAAAAGGGTAACTAAATCAACCTACAATGCAAAATATACTGTCAACAGGTAGACTGGTAATGGGATTTGCTGTCTACTCAAGAACTTTGTACTGAACTAAATGAGTGACATAAAAATTTACGGTGATTTCAAGCACTCCCATTCCGCTAGCGTCTTTGTAGACTAACAACCAAAAAGGAAACCAGATTCGAGGGAAAGGTTGAAAGCGAGACTTTGTTTTCCTCTTCTGCCCCATTCTGAAATAGAAAGTCTATTAATTTGCCACATACCCTTCAACTCTGCTATCTGATCAACTGCTCTGTCTCCTCTCCCCTCACTTTTTCTTGCTTCCATGATCTGCCACGGTACCAGCTCCTCAGTCAACAAGTCTCGGACAATTTTCTTTCATAGTGTGCCTTGCTTACATGATCTAGGATGTTGCAACTTGTGTCTATATCTGATTTTCTGAATCTGAACCTCTCGATTATATCATCATTGTAGGTCGTGTACATCTTTGACTTCTTACATTGTAGAATATTTTTTTTCCCTTCAAATTTGATTCCACTCCCTTAACCATTTCACGATCGTAGCCACACAGCAGAACGAGAAAGCGGATTCCATCCTGTCTTCATTTCAAGTCTAGCATCTAATGGTTCCATCCCATCTTCAATTTATTTTGATCACCAAACTTGGGCACGGAACTAATCTGACTGATAAACTAGAAGTATAGTAACAACCATCCAACTGAGAACATCCATTTCTTTTTATTAACTGCTAGGGCGTCAAGTTTTTGTTTGCCCTCTAAATTTATATCATCATTGTAATGCCGATGAATTAAATTTCATCCTTTGAATGGTCGGGCAAATCAAGGTTGTTCATTTATATTCTAATTTTGATACAAAGCTTTCTCTAACATTTCAAGAAAGTAACAGAAGCTTCAATGTCAAGTAGTAACCGTCATTCTTTGTATAATCAAAAGACACCATGAGTATACATCCAATCAATTTTCACACATTTGATCCATTTCAGGTCATAAAATGGACTCACTGCATGGTCTGAGGGAGTATTTAATCTAAGAATTTTGAAATTAATTTATTATAAGATTAAAAGACACAATAGGATAACAGTTCCTATAATTAAATACTTGTAAAAAGCAGAATTTTTATCCTTGAAATGCCCAATTTCTTTAGACATCTGTTTCTCAAAAATCAAAATAGAGTCTCTCTGAGTTCAATTAAGAGACTACAATCAAACAATAATTTACATGAGATAGAGGCGAAATCAATCAAATCAATTTATAACATTCAACAACTCCTCACAACATTCAAGGAAAACTGAAATACAAATTGCATGGAGTCGACGAATACTTATACAGAGAAATAAAATTGGCAATTAACAGCAATTAGTTTATGAAATTTCAATTAGAGATACACCAGAAAACAAAGTCATGAACAGAAAAAAGCAATTGAATCAAAAAACAATCTCGCATTACCTTCGAGAGAGCTCGATAATTCTAGAACGCTTCGATTGGGAGCAATCAACACAGCCAAAGACCGCAAGTATTCCACACATGGCGTCTCTCTCTAGTTTCTCTCCTAGTTTCTCTCTCTAGTCGCTGGCGTGCGAGTCTGTGTGTGTACGGGTGGAGAGAACTGAACTGAAGAACAGAGAGAGAAAGAATGGAGTGGAGGCTGCTGCTGTTTGATCGTGTGGATATATGTGAAGATGTAACAGACTGGTTTGATCAGGGCCGTTCATTTAACTGCAGTTTTTTTTACAAAGATTCTGAATGATACTCTTTTCATTTTTGGTTATTTTTAAACTTTAATTAGGGTTTAAACGCACTCGTAAGGACAGTCATCATATGTGGGTCCCTCAATCTATGATCTTCTCCATTTTTGCTTTTATTTTATTTTCCAAATTTTCTATGATTTGGATCCGGGAAAATGGTGTTAGGCGGCTAATGACTTGTATCAAAAAATAAAGGGTAATAATAAAGTAAAAGTAAATGTCATAAAATTTGGTTTACAAAATAATGTGTGGTGATTTTATTAGTGCTTTTAGTTCGAGTGTGGAGGGTCTACTACCAATGCGACAAATAAAATTGAACGAAATAAACCGAGTGTTATGCTTTGGGCTGGATCGTGGCTAGATAAGCCCAACTGAAGTGTCAAAATATCCCAATAACATTTGGGCCCAGTATATTCTTACGTCAGCACATCGACATCATCACATGTTGTCGCCAGAAGACGAGGACCAACATACAACTCGGCTTGTAACCAAGCCGAGGTCTTATTTCCCCTATGTTTTAGACTGATAAATAAGCCTACACTCCTCGGTTTAACTCAAACCAAAGACAAGTAGTTACGACATAACCCAAGATTCCAGGACTGTCCCTAGTCTCACTCGGAGTCTCGCAGAGTCCAAGATACACACAAACACGGGAATACTCTTTGCTAACAAAGATCCTTCGCAACAAGGAAATTACGAATACAATCCTCATCAGGATTCTACTTTCCTAAATAACAGTCAAATACCAAAACGGACTCATTGAATTCCTTATCAAGTCAGGACTAATCCACCGGCACCTATATAAACAGGCCTCCCTACACCTATTGAGGTATCGAAATCTTTTGGCTCAACTCTTATCTATTGATTTCATATATTCTGTCATAACAAGATTCTTATTCTCACGCCGGAAGTCCTTCGCCGGAGACGCCCCGGCTAGTTTACGTTTGTTCGTGTGTTCAAGGCCATTCAAGGAAGTTGTTGCTGGGATTATCCGAACCGATGGATCAGGGCTGATCCGATATGATTTTGGTATCATAAAAAACATCGTTATCTTATTTTGTATCCATTAATTTGTATACTTTATTTGTGTCACTAGCATTGCCCAAAACTATGACAATATGTGTGCACGCCTTGAGTAATGAAAAAAAGAATACTCCGCATAATAATAATAAGTCTATCAATTGACTTGTCAATTTTGTATTTAACTTGTCAATATTTTTATGAAATGTTATTAGAATTTGGCCATCATCATTTTAAAAAATATTTTAAGTGGATGACGATCAAATTTTAATATGGTATCAGAGCTAGTCTATTTGATGAAGAATTCATTGACCCATCTTGAGTTTGAGTCGATGGTCATGCCGGCATGTTAATGCTCCACACGTAGAGCTAATAGTCATGTCGGCTTACATGTGTTGAAGTCCCATTTGTCTCGCATTAACTTGATAAATATAATTGAGACAATTTGACTAATAATAAGGCCGAAAGATGGCTGGAGTTATCAAGTTGCAGGGTGCTATTACGAGGTTGCATTAGGGGCATGAAATGGTTAATGCTACGAGAGCTTCCAGTCTCCAGCATTACTGAAATGGTTAATGCTATCTTAATAAAATTGCTTATTTGTTCCTGTTATCTCTATCAATTGGTGCTTTAGATTGTTCAAGGAGATGTTGGAATGATGAAGGGGAAGACTGCTTCTTTGCAAGAGGAGATTTACCTGAAGTTTGAATAGATGATGCAGGCCTTCGAAAACTCAAACTGAGGTGAATCCGTCTCGTGTGGTAATTCTGAAGTCACAAGGGAAAAAACCATCACTACCTGCTTTGAAATCACACAACAGGAGGTTAAAGGCCGCAAGCAGAGGAGCTGTAGTAACAGTGCGATCAGCCATCGTTGGTTTCCAGGACATTATTGCAATTGATGATGGAGAATATGATTCAGTATATAGATTGGATAAACTCACTTGAAGTTAAAAGTTCTATTAGCTTAAAAGACTTTATAACTTAAAAGGCTGATGATTATGCTAGCTTGTTAATAGTGTACGTGCAGAGCTGATTGTCATATTGGCCTATACGTGTGGGGCGTATTGAAATCATATTATTTCCACATCAACTAGAAACATAAAATTGATATAGTATATAGGTTGGATATCATCACCACTTAAAAAGTTTTGTAAAGGGGTGGTTGTTGGTAGTGGTGCCCTAGGCACGTTTAATAAACGTTGTAATTGTTATCATTTATTTCATATCAATAAAGAGATGTTTTGATTATTATTGTTGTTCATGTTTACTTATAATAATCTCCGTCCCTAGTACTTGTTAAGCACTAGTATAAAGGCTAAATGATCATGGGATGATCATGTTAGATTTATGGGTACTTGTTTGGAACAAGGTACTGGACATGACCCGCTCTATGAGATTTATGTCATGGTCTATGTCATACATATATCTCATATTAGTTATGTCATTTGAATCCTTAGACATGAAGTTATTATAGTCTTCCACTTGATGAACATTATGTTTGACATATTCAAACGCTACTTTTAACCGAGTAGTTATAAAGGGTATGATTGGCATAATCGGATTCACGTAGGGAAGAATAATAAGCTAAATGGATTTGTCCCTCCTCGGAGAGATGTCAAGCTTGGGCCTCTCGTAGGAATGATGTTGATGAAATGTTCGGCCGGACTCAAATGAATTGATTGGATCAATGTCATTTGGATTATCAACATATTCAGAATCGAGAAAGTATTGAACAAAACAAGTTGACTCTTTGACCATGACTTGTGTTCAATGACATCGTAGACAAAAGGATTATGACATATTCTAAAGGAATGCGAACTTGTATCTAGTTATACTATTTGGGTAGGTATGACGGTTTGCTAGAACCTAATCATATCTTATGGTTTCATGTTTGAACCCATTGCCAACTTAGTATAATCCTAGAGGGTCACACACAATAGAACGAATCTTTAAAAGGACTATATTGGAATTTTGGAAATTCTGGACATTCTGGGGAAGTGGGCGACCGCACAGTATGGACTGGGCGGCCGCACACTTAGCCCATTTTTGTACCAGTTTTGTTTCAGATAGTTGTGCGACCGCACAGAGGTTTTTGGGCGGCCGCACAGAGGTTTTTGGGCGGCCGCACAGTACTGTCGGGTGGCAGATTCCTAATTTGATTAGGAAACGAATTTTGGACGGATTTTGACACAAGTTTCCTATTTGGAATAGGTCATACTTGTGTATAAAAGACCAAATTCGGCCAGCACTCTAGGCTAATGATTTTGTGAGTCTAAAAGAGTTTGAGAAATGGTTTATTTTGTTCTAAGACATTCTTGGTTGAAGAACAAAATAATACACAAAATAAATTCCATATAGTTCTTTTGATTGTGAAAAAGTGTTTCACAATTTGGTCTAGCAACCAAGATCAAAGAAGCTCCTTTGATATTCGTTCGAAGTGTGGATACCGCTAGAGGGTGAAAATCATCATCTTCAAGGTTCGTGTTTAAGCTTTGTGATCGTGATCAAGTCTTCAAATCTCCACCAAAGACCAAGAGAAAATTTGATAGCCATCAAGGGTTAGTTTATTCCTTTATTCTTATGTTGTATTTGATTTAATCATATGAACGGATCCATGGCTTTGGGTTTCAAAATTTTAAATGCTAATTTCCGCTGCGCATGTTTGAACGAAACCCAACAGTGGTATCAGAGCCCCGTTCATGTTGATTATATCAATACCTAGATCATGTTATGTGTATATAAATTGTTTATGTGCCTTGCATGATATGAATATTGGAATATGTGATGTTTATGTGTTATGTGATTTTACGTGGTTTATTGTTTTGCAACTTTAATCGCACGATTCAATCGCAATAAATAAATTATGGTGGATTCAGAATTGTTGATTATTAATTTTTGATTGGATCAAAGTTTTAATAATCGGGGAAAAACAATTTTGAGACAAAATTTTCGAACTTTGAAAAATTCTGCACATTCTGATGGCACCGGGCGACCGCACAAAACGCCTTGGGCAGGCGCACAGTTTTGGGCGACCGCACAGGGGTTTTTGGGTGGCCGCACAAGGGGATCAGAAGGTCTGATTTTGGTTGAAAAACAGAATCTGGAATTTTTAGAAAAATTCAACAAAACCAGTAACAGAACTAGTCCAGACTTGCTGATCTGGAATGGGTTTTGGGTAGTTGGTTTGTGTGTGGATTTTGGGGTTTGATTTTCCTATTTGTTTTAGTCTTGTGATTCCTAGATTGGTTCAAGTTTTGGATGGCTAATCTGCGTTCATCGAGATTGTGTTTCCCAAAATTGATCGCAATCAAAGTTTCAAAGATAAAACGAAGTTAGAATTATGAAGAGTTCATAATTGCTAAAATTGAGAAACAAAGTTCTTGATTCAAAGTTTGGAGATCCATGTGGAATTGTGAATGCAATTGGCATACGTTCATCGAGACCATCTATTGCTTAGTTTCGGCCACATGGACTACTTTCTTGGTTTCTTGAATTAGTGCGGGATTGTGGTTGCCAAATGGCTTAGTTCGACCGCACTTCTTGTTGTCTTGATTTGGAGATAATAACCGAAGTTGAAATAGTCTCATCCTTATAATTATAGAGAAACTAATGACACATAAATACCATGCTTAAATTAATGGAGATTAATTTAGTAGCTAAACTTGATGTGTAACATGTTTATATTATGTGCTCATAAATGTGTTATATGCTATATGTGATGAACCTTCAAAGAAAGTTTTAAGTCCTTTTGCCATGCCATGATTAAAACACTTGTTTATACATGAGTAATTTTATGTGGGCTCGCCAAAGCGAGGTGCATTGATTTTATTCATGTTTGATCAAGATGAGTGAATAAGAGTTTCCTATGCGTTTAAAATGGTTGGACTTAATTAAGCGTCAAAACATTTTTGGGCTTAAGGCAAAGATGAGATTTAACATGCTTTTTGAAATTGGATTTCTTAAAGAATCTCATGAAAAGAACTGAGATTCATATGAGATATGATTGACAAGAGTTGTCTACCTAATTGATTTAATTTTGAGCGGTGCGCCAAAGCGTACTCAAAATTAGATTAAAGCGGGATCTCAACTCATTTAAATTATACTATACATTGGATGTATAAAGAAGGTTGTATAATTTAGTGGGAGTATTTTGTTTTAAAATACATTAATTATCTCTTTAATGAAAAACGGTACTTATTAAATTTTGGAAATTTTGCATATTTGTAGATAATGACTAATAACACTCAATCAATGTCGTTGCGATCAATCCTTGAGAAGGATAAGCTCGAAGAGAATGGTACCAACTTTATGGATTGGATCCGTAGCATAAGAATTGTTCTTAGGCAAGAAGATAAGTTGTACATTCTCGATGGGCCTCTCCCCGCTGAACCACCACCTACTGCCCCTAGGGTAGAAAGAGACAATTACAAGAAACATCGTAATGATTCAAGAGATGTAAGTTGTCTCATGCTTGCTGCTATGTGTTCAAAACTCCAACAAAGTTTGGAACATTTGGAAGCCTATGAGATAGGCGTGGAGTTGAGAACCATGTTTCAAGAGCAAGCTAGGCAAGAGAGGACAAGACCATTGTTGCATTCACTACTAGTAAAATGAATGAAGGGCAACAAGTGAGTCCTCACTTTCTTAAAATGAAAGGTTATGTAGAGCACCTTGAGAAACTTGGCTATCCAATCCGATTGGAGCTAGCCACGGATCTCATTCTTAATTCATTGCCTAAAAGTTATAATCAGTTTGTAATGAATTATAACATGCATGGAATGGATAAGAATCTCTCTGAGTTGCATGGGATGCTCAAAACTGCAGAGATGAAAATTGTGGAGAAAGGTTCTCCCGTGCTCTTGGTTCACGATGGGAAGAAGCCTGGTGCCAAAGGCAAGGGTAAGGCAAAAATTGTCAAACCCAAAATAAGCAAGGCAAAGGTTGCCAAGGCTTCTGAGGCAAAACCCGATACACAAAAGGATGCAATTTGTTTCCATAGTCAAGAAATTGGTCATTGGAAACGTAATTGCAAGGCTTTCTTGGAATAGCAAAAGAAGAAGAAGAGCAGCAAGGCTGCGTCGACTTCAGGTATCTATATGATAGATATTCTCCTTTCTACCACTGATTCTTGGGTATTGGATACCGGATGTGGTTCTCACATTTGTCTAAATGTGCAGGGACTAAGGAATAGGAGACTGCTTAAAAAAGGTGAAGTAGATCTACGTGTGGGGAATGGAGCAAGAGTTGCTGCATTAGCCGTAGGGACTTATGAAGTCACTTTACCTTCCGGATTAATTCTTGTTTTGAACAATTGTTATTATGTTCCGGATTTAAGAAGAAATATTATTTCAATTTCTTGTTTGGATAATGAAGGTTTTAAGTTTCTTATTGAGAATAAGAAATTTTCTATTTATTTAAATGATGTGCTTTATGGTATTGCTAATTCATTTAATGGCCTTTATATCTTGGATGTCAAGAATGAAAATAATGTCTATCATGTAAATAAGAAATCTAAACCTAATGATGTAAATCATACTTATTTGTGGCATTGCCGTCTTGGTCATATTAATGAGAAGCGTATCTCAAAACTCCATGGGGACGGACTTTTGGGTTCATGTGACTTAGAGTCATATGATACTCGTGAGTCGTGTCTTCTTGGAAAAATGACTAAGACACCTTTTACCAAGTTGGGTGAAAGGGCAAGCGACTTATTGGGGTTGATACATTCCGATGTATGCGGACCATTAAGTAGCAATGCTAGGGGAGGATTTCAATACTTCATAACCTTCACTGATGATTATAGTAGATTTGGGTATGTTTACCTAATGAAACATAAAAGTGAAGCATTTGAGATATTTAGAATATTTCAAAATGAAGTAGAAAAACAGCTTGGCAAAAGTATAAAGGCACTTCGATCAGATCGAGGTGATGAATACTTGAGCCAAGAATTTGATGATCATCTAAAGAATTGTGGAATAGTTTCACAATTGACTCCACCTGGAACACCACAATGGAATGGTGTGTCCGAGAGGAGGAATCGGACTTTGTTAGACATGGTTCGATCAATGATGAGTCAAGTTGATCTTCCAATATCCTTTTGGGGTTACGCTCTAGAAACCGCTGCTTTCACACTAAATCGTGTTCCAACTAAATCGGTTCAAAAGACTCCATATGAGATGTGGAGCGGAAAGAAGCATTGTCTAATTTTCATGAAGATTTGGGGTTGTGAAGTTTTTGTCAAAAGACTTATCTCAGACAAACTTGCACACAAATCTGATAAATGTATTTTCGTGGGATATCCTAAGGAAACTAAAGGATATTACTTTTACAACCGAGAGGACAACAAAGTGTTTGTTGCCCGAACTGGTGTCTTTCTAGAGAAAGAGTTTCTCTCCAAAGAAATCAGTGGGAGTAAAATAAATCTTGAAGAAATTCGAGACCCAGAAAATAACATTGAACCAATAGTGGAACAAGAACAAGAACCACAAGGAGTTGTGGAACCTGTTCAAAATACACAAGCAACTCGAAGATCTAGTAGGTTACGATCCGAGCCCGAGAGACATGGATTTCTCGTAACGGATAATAATGAGGTAGAAATCATTGAGAATGATGAACCGTCAACCTACCAAGAGGCGATGTCCTCTCCTGATTCGGACAAGTGGCTTGGAGCCATGGAATCCGAATTGCAATCCATGCAAGACAATCAAGTTTGGAATTTGATTGATGCGCCAGAAGGTGTAAAAACCATAGGATGCAAATGGGTCTTCAAGAAGAAGACTGACATGGATGGGAAGGTGCATACTTACAAAGCTAGGCTTGTAGCGAAAGGTTATAGGCAAGTTCATGGTATTGACTATGATGAGACCTTTTCACCCGTAGCAATGATCAAGTCTATAAGAATTTTGCTTGCCATTGCCGCATATCATGACTATGAAATATGGCAGATGGACGTCAAAACCGCTTTCCTGAATGGAAAACTACAAGAGGATGTGTATATGACACAACCAGAAGGTTTTGAACAAAATTCTAAGGTATGCAAATTGCAGAGATCCATCTATGGATTGAAGCAAGCTTCTAGGAGTTGGAATCTCCGTTTTGATGAATCGGTCAAAGAGTTTGGTTTCATCAAGAACGAAGATGAGCCTTTTGTATACAAGAAGATTAGTGGGATCATAGTGCTATTCCTTGTTTTATACGTGGATGACATATTACTCATTGAAAACGATATTCCTACACTTCAGTCTGTGAAGACTTGGTTAGGAAAGTGTTTTGCAATGAAAGATATGGGTGAAGCCGCATATATTCTTGGCATTAAGATCTATAGAGATAGATCAAGGAGGCTACTTGGTTTAAGCCAAAGTACATACATTGACAAGGTCATTAGAAGATTCCGTATGGAAAATTCTAAGAGAGGAACCTTGCCCGTGTTACATGGAGTTTCTCTAAGCAAGACTCAATGTCCTAAGACAAAAGATGAGCGTGAGAAAATGAATGATGTTCCATATGCTTCGGCAATTGGGTCCATCATGTATGCCATGATTTGTACTAGGCCGGATGTGTCTTATGCTTTGAGCATGAGAAGTAGATACCAATCCGACCCTGGCGAAAATCACTGGATAGCTGTAAAAGTGATTCTTAAGTACTTGAGAAGAACTAAAGACTCGTTTTTGGTCTATGGAGGAATGGAAGATGATCTCGTTGTAAATGCTTACACGGTTGCAAGCTTCCAAACCGACAAAGATGATAGCCGATCGCAATCGGGATTTGTGTTTATGTTAAATGGTGGAGCTGTAAACTGGAAGAGTTCCAAGCAAAGTATAACCGCTGATTCTACAACAGAAGCTGAGTATATTGCTACATCGGATGCTGCAAAGGAAGCTGTTTGGATTAAGAAGTTCATAACTGAACTTGAAGTGGTTCCTAGTATTGCTAGTCCAATAGACCTTTATTACGACAATAATGGTGCTATTTCTCAAGCAAAGGAACCAAGAGCACATCAGAAATCCAAACACATACTTAGGCGTTTTCATATCATTCGAGAGATCGTTGATAGGGGAGACGTAAATATATGCAGAGTACCTACTGATGACAATGTTGCGGACCCGCTAACAAAGGGACTTCCACAAGCTAAACATGATGGTCATGTTAGGTCCATGGGTATTAGATACATGGGAGATTGGGCCTAGGGCAAGTGGGAGATTGTTGGTAGTGGTGCCCTAGGCACGTTTAATAAACGTTGTAATTGTTATTATTTATTTCATATCAATAAAGAGATGTTTTGATTATTATTGTTGTTCATGTTTACTTATAATAATCTCCGTCACTAGTACTTGTTAAGAACTAGTATAAAGGCTAAATGATCATGGGATGATCATGTTAGATTTATGGGTACTTGTTTGGAACAAGGTACTGGACATGACCCGCTCTATGAGATTTATGTCATGGTCTATGTCATACATATATCTCATATTAGTTATGTCATTTGAATCCTTAGATATGAAGTTATTATAGTCTTCCACTTGATGAACATTATGTTTGACATATTCAAACGCTACTTTTAACCGAGTAGTTATAAAGGGTATGATTGGCATAATTGGATTCACGTAGGGAAGAATAATAAGCTAAATGGATTTGTCCCTCCTCGGAGAGATGTCAAGCTTGGGCCTCTCGTAGGAATGATATTGATGAAATGTTCGGCCGGACTCAAATGAATTGATTGGATCAATGTCATTTGGATTATCAACATATTCGGAATCGAGAAAGTATTGAACAAAACAAGTTGACTCTTTGACCATGACTTGTGTTCAATGACATCGTAGACAAAAGGATTATGACATATTCTAAAGGAATGCGAACTTGTATCTAGTTATACTATTTGGGTAGGTATGACGGTTTGCTAGAACCTAATCATATCTTATGGTTTCATGTTTGAACCCATTGCCAACTTAGTATAATCCTAGAGGGTCACACACAATAGAACGAATCTTTAAAAGGACTATATTGGAATTTTGGAAATTCTGGACATTCTGGGGAAGTGGGCGACCGTACAGTATGGACTGGGCGGCCGCACACTTAGCCCATTTTCGTACCAGTTTTGTTTCAGATAGTTGTGCGACCGCACAGAGGTTTTTGGGCGGCCGCACAGTACTGTCGGGTGGCAGATTCCTAATTTGATTAGGAAACGAATTTTAGACGGATTTTGACACAAGTTTCCTATTTGGAATAGGTCATACTTGTGTATAAAAGACCAAATTCGGCCAGCACTCTAGGCTAATGATTTTGTGAGTCTCAAAGAGTTTGAGAAAGGGTTTATTTTGTTCTAAGACATTCTTGGTTGAAGAACAAAATAATACACAAAATAAATTCCATATAGTTCTTTTGATTGTGAAAAAGTGTTTCACAATTTGGTCTAGCAACCAAGATCAAAGAAGCTCCTTTGATATTCGTTCGAAGTGTGGATACCGCTAGAGGGTGAAAATCATCATCTTCAAGGTTTGTGTTTAAGCTTTGTGATCGTGATCAAGTCTTCAAATCTCCACCAAAGACCAAGAGAAAATTTGATAGCCATCAAGGGTTAGTTTATTCCTTTATTCTTATGTTGTATTTGATTTAATCATATGAACGGATCCATGGCTTTGGGTTTCAAAATTTTAAATGCTAATTTCCGCTGCGCATGTTTGAACGAAACCCAACAATGGTGTCCCATTTCTAATAAGAGTTAATGACAATTTAGATCCTGAAGTATGGTACCACCCTTCCAATCGAGCCGTGACAGTCTTTTTTCATCAATTTCAAACTTGGGGTAATTCATTTTCGCCAGTTAGGGCCTTTTGTGTTGGGGAATTGGGGGGATCACCGCATCCACTAGCCCATACTAGCAGTCATAACATGGAGAAAATAATTCAACACATGAATAATAATATGAAAAAACAAGAACACCATGATTTGTTAACCCGGTTCACCACCCCCATGTGGCTTCATCCGGAGGCCCCAAGCCAGAATATCATTATAATAATATGTTGATTGTTACAGTTTACACATACACTCACACAGATCTAGTATGTATAACCTCCCATGAACAACCCTCTCCTACATATTATTATCTCTCCCCATGAACACACAAACAATATGACTATGGCCGGGTTGTAGGATCGCCCCCATGGCTCTCCTAGGCCCCCGGCCCCCTCCTACACACTATTTTGTTTTCTCTCTTGATATCCTAACTCTCTCATTTTGGGTACAAATATTATGGTGGTAGTCACAATATATTTATAGGGATACAATACCTAATCCTGATCAAAACCTAATTTACCCGGAGTCCTTGAGACGGAAGGAGTATAATTGTGAATATGAGAATTAATCTGCTTAACTAATAAGGAGATAATTCCTTAATCACAATTTCCTTGCCGTGCACTACAGTTAACTGCCCCGCCTGCCCCTTACCAGGCGCCCGCCTGGTGTCAACAGAAACCGTGCACTATTCATCCAAGGTAAGCGCCCACCTGCCCCTCACCGAACGCCCGCCTGCTCCTCCGATTTTGATCATATCCTTTTGTTTTGTCTCCAATCCCAACATTTTGGATGGACTTCGTTAGAAAAGTCAGTTATGTAGCATGTGCTTGGCACGTGACAGACGGATTGGGTGACTTTGAATTGATATTAGCTATTAAGGGGTTAAGTGAAAATTTTTAAACTTAAAGGATTAAAAAGTATTAATATATAAGCAATAAAAAATGTATAATTTTATTCTTTTCCTGGCAAAAAATACGCCCTCTGTCCCTAATGTTGCGTTTCCAAGTGACATGCGCTGCGGAATTAAGCATTTAAAATTTTAAGAAACCCAAAGCCATTGATCCGTTCATAGATTAAATCAAATACAACAAGATGAATAGAGGAATAACTAACCCTTGATGGCTATGAATTTTTCTCTTTGGTGTTGGTGGAGATCTTGAAGCTTTATCACGAACAAATCACGAACTTTGTAAGATGATAAAATTCACCCTCTAGCGGTATCCACACTTCGAACGAATATCAAAGGAACTTCTTCGATCTTGGTTGCTAGACCAATAATTGTAAAAGACGTTTTCACAATTTAATAAAGAACTATATGGAATTTATTTGTGAATTATTTTGTTCCTCAATCAATGATATCTTAGAACAAAATAAAATCTCTCTCAAACTCTTTGAGACTCACAAAAGCACTACTGAATATGGTCTGGCCGAATTGGGGTTTTTATACACAATTAAGACCTATTCCAAATAGGAATCTTGTGCCAAAAACCTTCTTAAATCGAATTAGGAATAATTCTGCCGCCAGACCGAGCGCCCGCCCGGTACCACCCGAGCGCCCGCTCATTTGGGCAGAAGGTCAAGGCATTTTCCGGCTTATTCAGGCGCCCGCCTGGTTCAACCCAAGCGCCCGCTTGGTTGACCAGGAGGCCCAGAATAATTCCAGAAATTCCCTTGAGGTCCTTCGACCCTAAATTCCAATACAGTCCTTTTTTTATTTAAGATTCGTTCTATTGTGTGTGACGCTCTAGGATTATACTACGTTGGCAATGGGTTCAAACATGATCTCATAAGATATGATTAGGTTCTAGCAAACCGTCATACCTACCCAAATAGTATAACTAGATATAAGTTCGCATTCCTTTAGAATATGTCACAATCCCTTTGTCCACGATGTCATTGAACACAAGTCATGGTCAAACAGTCAACTTGTCTTGTTCAATACTTTCTCGATTCCGAATATGTTGATAATTCAAATGCTATTGATCCAATCAATCCATTTGAGTCCGGCCGAACATTTCATCAACATCATTCCTTCGAGGGGCCCAAGCTTGACATCTCTCCGTGGAGGGACAAATCCATCTAGCTTATTATTCTTCCCAACGGGAATCCGATTATGCCAATCATACCCTTTATAACTACCGTGTTAAGGTAGCGTTTGAATATGTCAAACACAACGTTCATCAAGTGGAAGACTGTAATAACTTCATGTCTAAGGATTCAAATGACATAACTAATATGAGATATATGTTAGACATAGACCATGACATAAATCTCATACAGCGGGTCATGTCCAGTACCTTGTTCCAAACAAGTACCCATAAATCTAACATGATCATCCAATGATCATTTAGCCTTTATACTAGTGCTTAACAAGTACTAGGGACGGAGATTATTATAAGTAAACATGGACAATAATAATAATCAAAACATCTCTTTATTGATATGAAATAAATGATAACAATTACAACGTTTATTAAACGTGCCTAGGGCACCACTACCAACACCTAAATGAGTATCCATTTTCAAGAAATCTTTGTCCCAAAATGAGTGTCTTTTTTTTTACACAACTTTATCCCTAAATATTTTTTTCGGAATTTTTTTCACCGGTCTCTTTATATTTGCAAAACTAAATGTTTGGAAATGAGATTACAAGATTATATATGAATCTTTGCCACCAAATTGTACAAAGAGTTGAGATTTTCAGATGTCCCTTAAAATGAAATTTGGACACTCATTTAGGGACAGTGGGAGTAATTTTTTTTAATTATTTAAAATCAGTTCATTTCAAAGAAATAATCTTAATTAGATATAATTGGCTGGTAAAAAAAAATTAAGCTATAATTAGTTAAATAAAACATAGTCACTTAAATTGTTCATCCCAAACCCAACCCCTCATCTTCATTCTTTCATCCCAAACCTAACCCCCAAATTTCATCCCAAAATCAACCCTCATCCTAATGGAAATTCAACCAAATCACATATCAACAACCACTCTTCTTCCCAGCTCGTTTTCTATCCACTCCATCACTTCAACTCATTTGCGATCTGAACTTGACTGAGACTGCCCCGGCAACGGCAGCGGTGCTGGGAGCAACTGCGGCGGCGCTGGGGTTCTGTTGCTTATACCAATACTAGATGTTGACGCATTGTTGAGAGCGGAGCTGGCCTTGACGGCGAGGCCGGCCATGACGGAGGCAGTTGGCCGGTGTTGAAGCTTTTCGGTGGGGATGATGAAGTAGATCTGACCGGCTTCTAATTGGTCCTGGAAATCAATAGCGAAAATGAAATCGTCGTAGAACAAGTTATCAGAGTCACAAAGGAAGAAAGCGGAGGGGATAAGGCTTCCATTTGAATGATTTAAGAGGAGGTAACGGGGATGGATATTGTCGTAAATGGCCGTTGAGGGAAATAACAAGGGCAGAGTTGAGGTTTTGGTTATCAATGGCAGATTCCGATGATATACAGGCTCCCATTGTTACAATTCCAGTGAGGTTTAAATTGAAAGTGGGTGGTTGTTTCGTCGGCGAAGAGGGAGAGAGAGAGAGAGAGAGAGAGAGAGAGAGAGAGAGAGAGAGAGAGAGGTTGTGTTAGGAATGCGATCGATGAGGATGAATTTTATTTATTTTAAAATTTGATTATTTAATTTAATTTATTTATTATTTAATATTTTAAAAACAACTTCAAAACTTTTTTATTTAATATTTTAATAATTATTTTATTTTTCATCCTTATTAAGTTTTAAAATTTTCACTTAACCCCTTAATAGCTAATATTAATTCAAAGTCACCCAATCCGTCTGTCACGTGCCGAGCACATGCTACATAACTGAATTTTCTAACGAAATCCGTCCAAAAGGCCCTAACTGGCGAAAATGAATTACCCCAAGGTTGAAATTGATGAAAAAAAGACAGTCAGGGCTCGATTGGAAGGGTGGTAACATACTTCAGGGTCTAAATTGCAATTAACCCTTCTAATAAATGTGCTTTTATTTATGGGCAAATGATAAATAAGGGCCTGAAGTTTGAGGGTCATTCGTAGGTAGGGGTCTGAAGTTTCAAAACTAGCAGATCAGGGTCTGAAGATAGGAAAAACTAGCAAATATGGGTTTTTTGACGAAAAAGTTAGATTTTTCAGTTAAATCCGCATGTGTCGTACACATGTGGACTTAATTGAAATAAATGTTACTTTTTAAGGAGTAAAATGAATATTTTAAAATTTGAAGGACTAAAAGTAAAATTTTCACCAATATATAATTCACTAAAATATTTTTATTTTCACAAATTATTTTTTTTTGAAAAAATAATTGCACTAAACTATTTATTTAAAAAAATATTTCACTAAATTATTTGAAAAAATATTTTACTAAAACAATCTAGCCTAATAATTTTTTAAATAATACTTCAAATAACTTTTCAAAATAAATAATTTAATGAAATAATTAATTAACAATGTAGGTTCTCATTTTAAAAAAAATATTTATTATAAAAAATATTTTAAAATAATACTTCAAATAATTTTTCAAAATAATTAATTTAGTGAAATAATTAATTAACAATGTAGGTTCTCATTTAAAAAAAATATTATAAAAAATAATATAGTGTATAGTATATAAATTGTTCTGTTATTTAATAGTGTAGGTTTGCAAGTGATCAGAAAAAGATGTTAATGTCGTTGAGTGGTCTTTGCTTATAGTTTCTTTATAATCATGTCAGACTCAAATCCCTGGCAGGCAGAATGAAAGAAAGGATAACAGTCTCTAAGGTAGTACATATTTACGGTTTGATTTTGTTAACGCGCTTGAATGAGTTATGCAATGATTAAGTTTGTTTTTCTTTCCAGAATGTTTAGGATTTTTTGGCATTCCATGTTTGACTTTTTCAATCTACAATTGCAGGTTCTGTAATTTTCAGATCAAAGGCAAGTAGTTGCTGTGATAAATGATGGATGTGGTTTCACAAATTTGAGGAAGAAGGTGGTAAATGGGCCAGCGGGGTAAATTATTTGCAGTAGCATCGAGGCATTTGCAAAGGGAGCGGTTGTACAACACAATTTTATCAAGTTTACCAAACATACGCCGTAACGTTAATTTTGAGATTGATATCGAGATTACTTCGTATATTCATCGTTAAGGACATATTAATGTGTTTATTTTAGTTTTTGAAATTGCGTTGAAAAAGTCTCAAGGACACGAACTAGAATTAACAAATAACAACTTCCTCTAAGCAAAAGGTAACTGACACTGCTCAAATACATTTGTCTACAAAGATACATGAGTTAAGTTTCAACTTGGAATTAACAAATTACTATCTAAAGGGTAACAAGTTTTGTCACGCCCCAGAAATTCCATTAATCCATAAATACAAAATTCACAAAATATACATCTCCAAAATGATAAATACCAAACCGGGCGCGTGAATTCAACTATAAAACCAATACCGACAACAACACCTCAACGAGAGTTATAACTCGGAGACAATCTTACAATTTGCGGAAGAAAGAACAACTAATAACAATTAGGCTCAAGGACTACAATATTTACGTACACTGAACACACACTAACCCATAATCAGAATACATAAAGGCTCCGAAGAGCAACTACCCTAAAGACGAACTATCTGCTTAGAAGTTTCCCGCTACGGCGAACCTCAAAACGCTACCACTTGCTTTCCTGGGGGGGGGGGGGTTAAGGAAAAACAATTTGAAACAAGAAACGGGGTGAGAAAAATCTCAGTAAGCTACTAAATGCAACTAGATGTCATGCTATCATGAACAGTAATATCCAATAATCAATCATAGCATACAATCACATAACAACAAATGAGAGGCTCCCTATCGCCAACCGTCCCATACCGGTTGGAAATAACGACCAGCTCATCATGCATCACATAAAGCTGAAATAAACACTCATAGGTGGATACGGAGCCAAGGTTCTAGAAACACATCATAATCCTCTGAGAAGAATCCGTTGAGCAGCATCAAAGAGCTGAAGTAGGTTCCGGAACCAAGTAACAACAACAACCAGTAGTTGGGGAAATAACACATAGTCATACCCCCAAGCGTGTAGCTAGAATACCCACCAAAGGAGCTAGCTCATCCCAACCACGATCACGGGAAGGGGCATCCCACTCAAGGCCACTGAACATGGGGAAAATGGGTTACCAGTGAAGTACATTATACTGGACTTGGCTCGTGCCATTATAATATACATCACTGCCCAAAACAAATACAACAATGCCAGCTGGACTCTATACAAGAACATAGTAATAAATACTCGCTTGAAACAACAACGGTGCATTGATTCCAAAGTAGGGAACCAAGCCAAGCTCATCACAAAGGATGCAGACTATTCCTCATGAAGAGGTCAACAACAACATCAACACATGAAGTTACTCAAAAAGAGTCAAACGGTTATCCACATCCATACATTGCAAACATGATCACAAACGGATCAAACCCAACACTCTCAAACAATACTTAGTCAAATACCATAACACGTTTGTTCACAAAGGAACCATACCCAATAATCACCATAAAGGTACAACTATTACTCAAGGAGAGTCAACAACAACGATAACAGGAAGTCTTTCATAAAAGAGTTCAACCACGATAAACAGGATTTCTCATAAAGAGCCCAACAACATTGATCATTAAAACAAATGATTCCAAGACAAGGTTCCATACCAAACACATCCTAAAGATGATACCCATGAGTTACTCATTAAGAGCACAACCCAAACGATCACTCTCAATTAGTACTACAACCATTACCATGATGACCCTAAACACCTACTCATAGAGGGTAGTTATGGACAAGCACTCAACCATCTCCTTACACCTGGAATTCCAAATAGGAACTCCTAATAATTACTCCTTAAGGCTAATCACACCGTAGATGCCAAATCACCATTTCACGTCTCACCTCTGTTCATAGACGGACCAATTCTTAACACTCAACCGAACTCAAAAGGTAGCACATTTCCATACATGATCCCTAAATGTACCAATTCAATACTTTGGTGTCCCATAACAACCCTCTAGGTACTAAGGATATCACTGAAAACCTAGATCAAGTCTTGTCCTAAAAGAGATTCAATTGGAACAATCACGAGACATCATAAGATGCCCAAACATTCCCGAACAATACTTGATCAAATCCCACAACACATTTGTTCACCAAGGAACCAATTTTAGTTACTAAAGTGTTCCACGGTGCCCAACTAAGTCAACTAGAATAGTACTACGGAACCTAGACCGAGACTACACCTTGATCTTAAACCTCAACAAAAAGACAAACATTCTGATCTGGAACCATACGGCCAATAGAACCATTTCATAGTACTCGAGAAGAGATTTCCAACGATAGTTTACACGTTCAAAACGGAGTCCGGACGAAGAAGTTATGGCCTTCGAAAGATTGGACAAGAAAACAATGATTTTCACAGAAGGTAGAGGGGTGCGCGCGCCTCCCACCAACAGGGTGCGCGCGCCTCCCTGAATCAGATAGGAATGCGCCACAATGTGGAGGCGCTTCATCACCAAGGGGTGCGCGCGCCTCCTGAGTTCAGAAGGAAAAACACCAACATGGAGATGGAGGGTGCGCGCGCCTCCAAGAAAAGGGTGCGCGCGCCTCCTGCGCCGGACAGAGAGATCTACAGAATTTTTCCGTGGTTCTTCACATTTCCTTTACCCATTTCAATCCAACCCAAAATCAAAGCTCCCAACAAGAATAATAATGAACCAAAACAACTTCTAAGCCTATAAAAGACTCATCTAGCAACATTTAAACAACACAACAAAGGGATGATTCAAATACCCAAATTTTCACAAAAATATGAATAAATTGCAAATAGGTTCCAAAACAACCAAGAAAGCTATATAAATCAACTAGAACATTAATAGACTTAAATATGACCATTTTTAGCATAAATAGGGGAAAAGCAACTTACCCGGATTTTATCAACGGTGACGGAACTCGAAATTTCTTTGATCCCTACGATCCTATCGACGATCTAAACATTTATCATGTTATGAGAAATGAGAAATAATGGGAAGAAGATGACTCAAATGAAGAGAGAAGGAGAGGGAGAATTGTACCTTCAATAGTGGGGAGAGAGAGAGAACACGAGAGAGAGGGGGGGGGGAGAAATTGTGTTTGGTTTGACTGGGGAAGAGGGAGGGTAATATCCAATCAACCAAAAATTACCAATAGGTCACTCCAAGTTATCCTATTCCAAGAATCCCCAAAGTTTCAAATATAGCCAAAAGACCCCCGAACTCTTATTTACACTACGAACCTTAAGGTTCCAACATAGCAAAACTAACTCAAAGAAATCATGAAAATGATTAAATGAATAATAACAAAGTGCCACGGTTTCGGGTCGTGACAATCTACCCTCCTTAAAAAGAATTCGCCCGCGAATTCTCTTATCAAAATTTATAACACGAAGTCATATCGAGGCTACATAATATCGGTTCCCGTATAGCACTCATAACCCCAATCAAGTACCTATTGGATAATTCAAACATAGTCCCCATGACTCGATTAACCCAACATATATGAAACAAATACATATCTCAAGTATACTCGTATCAAACATCCTAAAGTCAACTTCTTCTTTTAACTGGAACTTCGATTTCCCACGACTATCACATGATCATCGTCCATGACACATAACTGATTTGATCCTGATTAGTATTACGCTTCCAATCAACCCCTTAAATCACCAATTTCATAAGTTTTACTTTTCCGGTTCTTCCGTACGTATTGACGATCTAGGCGTCATCCCATAATCATACTACTACCCGAACAAATAAGAGAAGGAATATAGCTAACAATTTCTGTCACCCAATGACTTAATGATATACTCAAAATTTTACTGTTATCAACTATCCGGTTAAATATGATCCCACCACTATACTCGCTTTCCTTATAAGATGAAACATCATACAGTCATACTCTTTGAATTCCTCGAATCTACTTGCATTATTTCATACTTAGTTTTCTAAGGAAATATATCCGTCCACTTTTGATAGTCCATTAACATAACATTTCAACTTGGTCCCAAAATAAAATA
The DNA here is from genome assembly GCA_026119855.1 of Campanula takesimana. Classification (NCBI taxonomy): domain Eukaryota; kingdom Viridiplantae; phylum Streptophyta; class Magnoliopsida; order Asterales; family Campanulaceae; genus Campanula; species Campanula takesimana. The sequence goes on along the minus strand of JAOWBW010000614.1, from coordinate 80,528 downwards.
GAATATACAATCCGCTAAGGAAATGCCAATAAAATCACAATTCATCCCAAGTCATAGATAGTTCTATTTATCAAGAGTTAATCCTCGAAACACACATAAATACTTCATCACTTCTAATCGTTACTTACCTCAGTCTCTATTTAGAAGCATCATTATCGATAACGAGTTGATCAGCTTTCACTAAAATGGAAAACCTGACTTATCTCCAAGAAAACATAACACCGGTTATACCTTTCAAGATAACAGTGATACTAGCTAAATCCACAAAACCATATCAATACATAAATTATCATCAATCTTTATTTTAATAATCGAAAGTTGATTTCACACTCATCGGTTCTTACTAAAGTCAAGAAATCCCAAAATATGTGTATCTCATTTTACATATTTGTCTACACTTGCAGATACCAATTAATACCTGAAGAACCCCATTACAAAACAATAAATCCTCTAACTCATGCTAAAACTTGCGGACCCTTGCTTCTCCCAAGAAATTTTAAATAAAATCCCAAATGGGTAATAATTCTCGGCTTACAACTTGGTGTGTATCAATATAATACTAAATCATTCACTCCCAAAATCAAATCATGATTTAAAAATAATAATCTTTGATAACACTATGCCATTTATCCATCCAAATGGTATAACCAAGAATTCAAAATAAATAAACCCCATAATAGAAATTGCCTTCGCTATTACCTCATATTCGACCTTTGACAACAATAGCCACTTATAAATCAAACTCTGACTAAACCACTGATCCACTTCAGGAATTTACTAATTCACCAATATAAGAGAACAAACAATAATTCGTCATAGTGACCTAATTGAACTTTCTGAAAATATCACATTTAGACCCAAAATCACCCAACTCGAAGATCGACAATTAGATAAGAATCTATTAAAACTCAATCCACACTATTCAATCAAGCTTCCCAACCACTCAGAGACTGGTCGGGATTATTTACAAACTTAGCGACCAAAATGAAATATCCGCTCATACTCATCTTTAAGCATTCTTTCAAATCTCTACTACACCTTTCTCCCATGAAGATTAATATAACTTCTCACTAAAGATGCACCCATTTATAACCCGTTATGCCTCTAAGCAAAGTCACACAATCAATATAGAAATACTCACCGCAAATCCATAACAACCAAGAGATTTGGACCGCATAGAAAACTAAACTATACTACTTAACTTGTCAACACTCTATATAGGCGGCATAACCAAATCACCTTACCTCCATCAGTAGCAATCACGAAATTTCGTACTCGGGGGTACACCTCAACATAAATCAACTAATGAGGACAAACATACGAATATAGCATAAGGCATTTCCACTTTACGAAAGGTACACCCAAGTATTCAAAGACTCACACTCTCGATTCTCAAACCAACTAACCCCAATGAAACTAATACTATTAACACCAATCTATACTGGGTATTCCACAAAAGAAGAACACTCTACGCCAATATCACGACTCATAACTCAACCAACTTCTATCTTAACCTCATCTTTCAAGAAAACTTAGTTTTCTAAACCGCTCAATATCATAACACCCAAGTGTTGAAACCTATTCAATATCAGAGTTCTTATTCCCTTGCAAGGTCTAAAACCATGCTCTGATACCAACTGTCACGCCCCAGAAATTCCATTAATCCATAAATACAAAATTCACATAATATACATCTCCAAAATGATAAATACCAAACCGGGCGCGTGAATTCAACTATAAAACCAATACTGACAACAACACCTCAACGAGAGTTATAAATCGGAGACAATCTTACAATTTGCGGAAGAAAGAACAACTAATAACAATTAGGCTCAAGGACTACAGTATTTACGTACACTGAACACACACTAACCCACAATCAGAATACATAAAGGCTCCGAAGAGCAACTACCCCAAAGACGAACTATCTGCTTAGAAGTTTCCCGCTACGGCGAACCTCAAAACGCTACCACTTGCTTTCCTGGGGGGGGGTTAAGGAAAAACAATTTGAAACAAGAAACGGGGTGAGAAAAATCTCAATAAGCTACTAAATGCAACTAGATGTCATGCTATCATGAACAGTAATATCCAATAATCAATCATAGCATACAATCACATAACAACAAATGAGAGGCTCCCTATCGCCAACCGTCCCATACCGGTTGGAAATAACGACCAGCTCATCATGCATCACATAAAGCTGAAATAAACACCCATAGGTGGATACGGAGCGAAGGTTCTAGAAACACATCATAATCCTCTGAGAAGAATCCGTTGAGCAGCATCAAAGAGCTGAAGTAGGTTCCGGAACCAAGTAACAACAACAACCAGTAGTTGGGGAAATAACACATAGTCATACCCCCAAGCGTGTAGCTAGAATACTCACCAAAGGAGCTAGCTCATCCCAACCACGATCACGGGAAGGGGCATCCCACTCAAGGCCACTGAACATGGGGAAAATGGGTTACCAGTGAAGTACATTATACTGGACTTGGCTCGTGCCATTATAATATACATCACTGCCCAAAACAAATACAACAATGCCAGCTGGACTCTATACAAGAACATAGTAATAAATACTCGCTTGAAACAACAACGGTGCATTGATTCCAAAGTAGGGAACCAAGCCAAGCTCATCACAAAGGATGCACACTATTCCTCATGAAGAGGTCAACAACAACATCAACACATGAAGTTACTCAAAAAGAGTCAAACGGTTATCCACATCCATACATTGCAAACATGATCACAAACGGATCAAACCCAACACTCTCAAACAATACTTAGTCAAATACCATAACACGTTTGTTCACAAAGGAACCATACCCAATAATCACCATAAAGGTACAACTATTACTCAAGGAGAGTCAACAACAACGATAACAGGAAGTCTTTCATAAAAGAGTTCAACCACGATAAATAGGATTGCTCATAAAGAACCCAACAACATTGATCATTAAAACAAATGATTCCAAGACAAGGTTCCATACCAAACACATCCTAAAGATGATACCCATGAGTTACTCATTAAGAGCACAACCCAAACGGTCACTCTCAATTAGTACTACAACCATTACCATGATGACCCTAAACGCCTACTCATAGAGGGTACTTATGGACAAGCACTCAACCATCTCCTTACACCTGGAATTCCAAATAGGAACTCCTAATAATTACTCCTTAAGGCTAATCACACCGTAGATGCCCAATCACCATTTCACGTCTCACCTCCGTTCATAGACGGACCAATTCTTAACACTCAACCGAACTCAAAAGGTAGCACATTTCCATACATGATCCCTAAATGTACCAATTCAATACTTTGGTGTCCCATAACAACCCTCTAGGTACTAAGGATATCACTGAAAACCTAGATCAAGTCTTGTCCTAAAAGAGATTCAATTGGAACAATCACGAGACATCATAAGATGCCCAAACATTCCCGAACAATACTTGATCAAATCCCACAACACATTTGTTCACCAAGGAACCAATTTTAATTACTAAAGTGTTCTACGGTGCCCAACTAAGTCAACTAGAATAGTACTACGGAACCTAGACCGAGACTACACCTTGATCTTAAACCTCAACAAAAAGACAACCATTCTGATCTGGAACCATGCGGCCAATAGAACCATTTCATAGTACTCGAGAAGAGCTTTCCAACGATAGTTTACACGTCCAAAACGGAGTCCGGACGAAGAAGTTATGGCCTTCGAAAGATTGGACAAGAAAACAATGATTTTCACAGAAGGTAGAGGGGTGCGCTCGCCTCCCACCAACAGGGTGCGCGCGCCTCCCTGAATCAGATAGGAATGCGCCACAATGTGGAAGAAGGGTGCGCGCGCTTCATCACCAAGGGGTGCGCGCGCCTCCTGAGTTTAGAAGGAAAAACACCAACATGGAGCTGGAGGGTGCGCGCGCCTCCAAGAAAAGGGTGCGCGCGCCTCTTGCGCCGGACAGAGAGATCTACAGAATTTTTCCGGGGTTCTTCACATTTCCTTTACCCATTTCAATCCAACCCAAAATCAAAGCTCCCAACAAGAATAATAATGAACCAAAACAACTTCTAAGCCTATAAAAGACTCATCTAGCAACATTTAAACAACACAACAAAGGGATGATTCAAATACCCAAATTTTCACAAAAATATGAATAAATTGCAAATAGGTTCCAAAACAACCAAGAAAGCCATATAAATCAACTAGAACATTAATAGACTTAAAGATGACCATTTTTAGCATAAATGGGGGAAAAGCAACTTACCCGGATTTTATCAACGGTGACGGAACTCGAAATTTCTTTGATCCCTACGATCCTATCGACGATCTAAACATTTATCATGTTATGAGAAATGAGAAATAATGGGAGGAAGATGACTCAAATGAAGAGAGAAGGAGAGGGAGAATTGTACCTTCAATAGTGGGGAGAGAGAGAGAACACGAGAGAGAGGGGGGGGGGAGAAATTGTGTTTGGTTTGACTGGGGAAGAGGGAGGGTAATATCCAATCAACCAAAAATTACCAATAGGTCACTCCAAGTTATCCTATTCCAAGAATCCCTAAAGTTTCAAATATAGCCAAAAGACCCCCGAACTCTTATTTACACTACGAACCTTAAGGTTCCAACATAGCAAAACTAACTCAAATAAATCATAAAAATGATTAAATGAATAATAACAAAGTGCCACGGTTTCGGGTCGTGACAAGTTTCAATCAGGTTGTCAAGTACAAGCAGGTGCTGATAAGATTAAAGATATGATATATAGTGCAACTTCATTCGGTTAGTTATGTTTCTATAAGGTAGATGTGAATCATATTTTATTACAACTAAAGGGAAAAAAAAATAATTTCATGGTATTTGAGGCTTGCCTCAATCCCAGTGCATTCTAAGATTGAGCAAAGAAATCGGTATGTTTTATCAGGTTTCTTTATACTACGTCTCTTCTTCACCAGAAACACTGAATCCATCTTCAACACTGCCACTGGTTGCAAGTTGTTAAAATTTTATTTTCATTCATACATACAAGCAACTAGGTTATTCACTTTGTGCATAATAACGACTCTTTTCATTTTGCGCTTGGAATGCATGAATTATCGAATTGTATAAGCCTACAAGGCATGAAATGGAAACAAATGTTATTGGAGTTATTAAAATGACTGACATTTTGCTTAATTATTGCTTACGATTTCAAGAGATAATGAATAACTTCTTTTAGGTTGGAGGGTGGAAAAAGATATATGAATGGGGACTACCATTTGCAACAGTGATATATGCAGATGATGAAGTGCCAGTTGTTGTGGAAAATCCCTTCCAACACCCAAGCAAATCGCAAGAAAACCCAGCACCACAAACAAGCACAAGAAATAATAACCAAAGCAAAAGACAAGAGAACACAAGGAATTGTTTACCCAGTTCGTCAATATGTTTGACTACGTCCGGGGGCACTACCAAGCCAGGATCTTGCATTATAATATGTTAAATATGAGTTACAATGAGTATGGGAGCGGAACATTGCTTATATATGCACCCTAGAATAAGACCTAAACCTAAACATAAGTGAAATCCCCAAAAAACTGCTATTCACGAATTCACTGCGCGCGGCACCAGGGGCCCGCCTGGATAGGTCCAAGCACCCGGTTACTTGCCTTCTCCAGAATCCGGACCTTCTGTCGAAACCTGGCGCCCGCCTGGTCAAGACCAGGCGCCCGCTCGCTTGTCCGCCAGTTTTTCATTCTCTTCGTTTCTTTGAGGATCTCTATTCTAACACCAACGTCCAAGTTAAGAGCAACCTTGCAACAATTGGTCTTATTCTTAGGAGGACAAACTCTTTCATATCCTTGAAGATTTAGTTAGGAGTAGTACTCTTTGTGTTATTGTCATTACATTTGGCCAAAAGAATGTCAACTTTGATTGTTGTTTAGATTTTTAGTATTAGAAAGAAAAGAAAATTGGCATCTCTTTTTTTTTTTTTTTTTTTTTATTTATTCAACTCACACACCCACCCACACACACACACACACATGCACGCTCAGAAGCGCCTAGGAGATAAATCCTAGGGAGAGAAAGCCTTCCCTCTAACTTCTGGGGGGATCGAACCCATGACCTCCAGGTTGGAAGCCAAGAGCTCTAGCCATCAGGCCAATCCCCATGTGCGAAAATTGGCATCTCTGTTCACATGAGCATAAGATTGCTATTTTAATTTGCTATTTTAATTCTCTGCTTTTTAACGGGAGTTCCATTTTTTTTTTTTTTTTTCCTTTATTGAAAGTTATCTACTGATTGTGGAGAATTTTATGGTGGGCGAACATTCTAAAAGTTTGGCATGTAAAGTCCATGTCCATTTGTTTAGCAAAACTGATTTTAAAAATACGTGCTTTAGTTCTGTATTTAATGTGTAGTGTGTCATTGTTTGTTAGTCTATTTGATGCATTTCTAGATAGTGAAGGAACTTTTTTTAATGAGGTTCATCTTTCAATTTTTTTCACGTAATCACCCGAGGAGGAACTTTTAATGAGGTTCATCATTCAATTTTTTTCACGTAATCACCAAGCATAATGTCGTCGTGCCATTGGCACGGACGCAAATACTTCAAGTATACTCCCTCCGGTCCAAAATAACTGTCACTTTTGGACCAAAATTTTGGTCCAAAATAATTGTCACTTTTGAGCTAAATGACCCTTTTACCCTTGCATTGAAACTTGTTCTCTTTTATTAATTGTCTTAGTGTGTGAGACATTAATGTAAGAAAGTTGCACACTTAATAAGGGTAAAGTTAGAACTTTTGTGATTAAGTCATGATAATAATTGCATTTCTTAAGAATTGTGCAAATGCAAAAAAAAGACAGTTATTTTGGACCAGAATGAGTAATAACAATATGAGTTGTCAATTTAAAGAAATGAGATTTATCAATAGAACACCCAAAAGAGAAATAAGTGGAAGCTGTTTTGGGAGGGAGAGGGAGGGAGTAACTTTTTTTAGTCGAGATGCGCACACCAGAATACCATTTTTTATTTCTAGATTTCTTAAAGACCGAATCATGAAAGGATTTCTTTAAAAGACGCATTGTTTGGGGGAAAATTGTTGTAAAGTTCCCTTTTCTTAAAATTGAAAGAGATAGTATTGCTTAAAAAAAATTAAAAAGAATAATAATAGGGGCACAAAAAAATCACAAAAACTTGCTCACAAAACCTTAAAACCTTAAGTGTAAAGATTTTATTGATGTTTTTAACTAGAACGTGGCGGGTCCATTATCAATAGCCACTCCGTAGCATTGGTCAAATTAAAATACGAAAAAAGAAAAAGGGTTAGGCGTTTAATTTTGACCGACTGAGTCTCGTCAGAACGAACGGAATGCCTTGCCCACATCCGCGTCCCAATGGAAAAGTGAGAACAGTACTCGTCAAATCACAGAAGCTTACCAAGAAGAAGACGGAGAAAGACAACGAAAGAGAGAGGCGAGGAAGAAGAAGCCCTAGTAATATCTGTCTCTCGAAGGTCGTCCATTAATGGCGACCACCAAAATTAAGTCTTCCAGTTCAAAATCTAGCTCGGAAAACACAAGCACCAGTACAAAAATATGGTTGTATTCGCTGTTTCTCACTCTGCAATACGGTGCTCAGCCACTCATTTCCAAACGGTGCACCAGGTTTCCATCTATTTGTCTCCCATTACATTCATAATCGTACATTTTGATTCATGATTGTTAAGTTTTTGATGCTTATTTCGCTAATTTTTCTAAACTTCATGTTTAATTCAGAATCTGTACACGCGAAATTTGAAATTAAGGTTTAAGTATTAGGGTACGCTTATAGTTGTGTGCGTCCGTGTGAGCGACAGAGACAGTGAGGATGTTTAATTTGTCCCCAATTTGAGTAAAGTGATCATATTATGTGTTATTGTTAATTATTGACTTATTTGTATGCACATTGTGGCATTGATATTGTTTCATGATATACCAGTAGCACGAGTTACTTTGACACTTGTCTAGTATTTGATCTTATTTACCAAAATGGTCAAATTACGAACTGAATATCATATATTTTGGTGTAAAAAAATGCAGGCGCTGTTGAATTTTTGTTATAGATTTTTAGAGTGGTTTTTATTGCCCCCTGGATTTATATCTTATTAGGGATCGTTGCGAGATTCGGAATTACTGGTAATGGAAGTGATTCAGATCACTGTGTTTTTTAGTTGCGAAGATATTAGGTCCACAGAATAGCTTTCTTGTGAAGGCAATTTGAAGTTTTGATGATGCCAATTGCCAAGGCAATGTTTATTAAAGCTAAAGAATATGACCAGTAACCGAAAAAACCGGAGGAAACAAGCGTCTGCACGGTCTCAAGTTGAACTTGTAAGAGATAACATTAAGAATTATTAATGATGTGTTAAAGGTTGGAGCTATCTAACTACTCTAGACTTTCTAGTGATAGGGGACTAAAGGGATGACAAAATTTAAAGTTAGACACTATTAAATGAAATCTAAAAGGATAAGGAGCAAGTTGGAGAAAATAGCAAAGTGTTATAGATTCTAGTACTAAACTTTGTTTCTCCTAAATAAAAACAGCAGCAAGAAGAATATACTAGGGGCACAAAAAAGTCACAAAAATTTGCTCACAAAATCCTAGGTGTAATGATGTTATTGGTGTTTTTAAGTAGAGTGTGGCGAGTCCATTATCGATGCAACCAATAAAATATTGTCACCTCATTTAGCCTGGTGGCCAGAGCTCATGGCTTCCAACCTGGAGGTCATGGGTTCGATCCCCCCTCCCCCAGAAGTTAGAGAGAAGTTTTTCTCTCCCTAGGATTTGTCTCCTAGGCGCTTCTGCTGATGATTATGTATTGAGTTCAACTATGAATTAAATTTGAATTTTTTTTTTTTTTTTTTTTTTTTTAAAAAAAAAAGATTTTGTGACCTTATTTTGTGCCCCTAGCATTGCTCCAACAACAAAGCATGTCCCAAAATGATTTAGGATCAGCTAACATGATTGTCATATGGACTCATCAATGAACGAGGTGAGATAACAAGGGGAAAAAAAGGAAGAGATGGGAAAAAAATATTAAAATCTTGAAAGCTAAGAAGAAATTTTAAAGAGAGATAAGTGGGAAGGAAAATAGAAAGGATTTTCACAAGTTCCTCTACTGCTTCTGTAATTTTCCTCGCTTGGGGTTGTATGAATTTGACATCTGGTTTTGCCAGTCCTACTTCAATCCAATGATAAGGAATGAAGTATTCTTCTTCGTCCCAGTCTAATAACGAACTAGTAAACTTTACATAAATATTTCTATCTCCTGAGCCAATAACTTTGGTTCTGAAAAAACCTTATAAATATATAAAAAAAAAGATTTGGAAGAAGAAAAACCACAATCTCCTAGCGATCCAAAGATTGGAAACAAGCAAAGGTTTTGTCCACAAGGAAAATCAACATGCAAATGTTGGATATGTAATGAAATAGGGCATTACGCCAGAGATTGCACAAACAAGAATCCAGGACATAACAAACTCTTAGAAGAACTACAAAAATTCGAACTAGATCCCATATTTAGTGATGAAGAAATAAATGAAGAAGAAGAAGTCTGGGAACATACTTCTGAAGATGAATCTGATTCAACGGATTCAGAATAACCTTTTAGAAAAGGAAGTCCTTTGGGATGAAGAAATAGACAATACGTTTTGGGAAAACGAACAAAGTTGTATCTTAGACAACACGGATGAAAATATTATGTCTCTTAGCAAGACTAATCCAAATAGTATTTACATCAAGGGATACTTTTACTTCAAAGGATACAAAAAGTACTCTTTAGATATGTATATAGATACAGGAGCCAGTATGTGTACGGCTAATAAGCTTGTAATTCCTACAGAATTCTGGGTACAAGCAAAAATCCTATACGAGCTAGGATAGCAAATGATGAGATAATAATCATGGATAAAGTGGCAGAACAAATACAAGTACAAATTAAAAAAAATTAGTGGAGTTACCTTTGTAATACCCACACTCTACCAAGTAAGCTCTACAGGAGACATCACTTTAGGAAATAACTTCTGTAGGTTATACGAGCCTTTTGCTCAATACAAAGATACAATTACCTTCCATCATAATGCAACAACCATAAGCATTAAGAAAATAAATAAAGCCTAGTTTCATGGCCAAGAAGGGCTTTTAGCCAGTAAAAAGCTAGGTACTACTTTACCTACCCCTAATCCTGAAAATGTAACACCCATTGCAGATAGGTATGACATTTCCACTTTTGAGGGAGAGGAGGCGGCGGATGCGCTTCTTCAAACTTTAAATTCCCTACAAAACATAGAAAACTTATTAGATAAGGTTTGTTCTGAACATCCTTTAGACAATAGAATCAATAAAGGAAAATTTACTGCTAAGATGGAATTAATAGATTCTACTAAAATTATAAAATCAAAACCAATGCAATATTCTCCACAAGATAGAGAAGAATTTGGGAAACAAATAAAAGAACTTTTGGACTTAAAAGTAATTAGAAAAACTAAAAGTCCACATTTCTCTCCAGCCTTTATGGTAAACAAACACTCAGAACAGAAAAGAGGAAAGAAAAGAATGGTGGTTAACTATAAAATGTTAAATGACCATACTAAAGGAGATGGGTATCTATTACCTAATAAAGAGCAATTAGTCCAAAGGATTGGAGGAAAAATTTATTATAGTAGTTTTGACTGCAAGTCAGGATTCTGGCAAGTAAGATTAGATGAAAACTCCATCGAATTAACTGCATTCAAATGTCCACAAGGGCATTTTGAATGGATAGTAATGCCTTTTGGGCTAAAACACCTGCTATCTTCCAAAGGCATATGGATGAAAGTTTATCCAATGACTACTCATCACACTGTGCCGTCTATATAGACGATATAATAGTCTTTTCTGAAACAGAAAAAGACCATCATATACATGTTGCTAATATCCTACAAAGATGCTTAGAGTATGGAATAATCCTGACCAGATAAACTTTCTAGGATTAACTATAGACCGAGGAAAACTAGTCTTACAACAACATATATGAATTCACATTAGCGAATTTCCTGACCAACTTTAAGATAGGAAAACAATAGAAAGGTTTTTAGGATTTCTTAACTATATCTCTGGATATTATCCAAGAATAGCAAACTTAAGACACCCTTTACAAGTAAAATTAAAAAAGGAAGTAAAATGGTCCTGGACAGACCAAGATACTGAAGCAGTAAGAAAAATAAAAAACCAAGTAAAAAACCTTCCGGACCTCTACAATCCTAGTCCAGAAGATCAACCTATCATTGAATGCGACGCCTCAGATCTATACTAGGGAGGAATATTAAAAGCAAAAACCCCAGAGGGCAAAGAATTGATATGTAAATATTCTTCAGGAACTTTTAAACCCGCAGAAACAAGATATCATAGTAATGAAAAAGAAATTCTTTCTTTAATAAAAACAATCAAAACTTTTAAAGTTTATCTATTGCCTTACAAATTTTTAGTAAGAACAGACAATAAAAATGTTTCTTATTTTATTAAAACATCCATAAAAGGATATTATAAACAAGCTAGATTAGTCAGATGGCAACAATGGTTGCAATAATATAACTTTGATATAGAGCATATATCTGGAAATAAGAACGTACTCGCTGATCTTATGTCAAGAGAATTTTCAGGTATCAAGAAAGACAACCAAAGATGAGCACGAAAAAATATATTGAAGACCAAATACTTCAATTAAAAGGAGAAATCCTTGAAAAAGAAACTCAGCTTAGAAAGCTAGAACGAATATATGGTAAGATGAAACAAGGAGATATGACTCCGATGAGCAACACATCCTCTATAAACAACGATGATATAAGTATCCATAAGGAGAACTGCTCTAGTAGAAATCAAAAAGCAAAAGCTTCAAAATCTTCTATAGAGATTAGTGTAGCTCATAGTAAGAGTATAATTACTCCTTTGGAAAAAATCTTTAATCCGACCCAGTCTTCGGAAAATCAGACTACCAGAGAAATTTCTTTGTCTCCTCAAACCAAAAAGGCCCCTAAATACTATGTACTTTGAACAATTCTTTTTCACTATTGACAAAAGAAGAATTTGATTATACGCCTTCTTTGAGAAAGCAAAGCCAGAAATGGTTTGAGACATTTATGACTGTGGATTACTAGCTATGGTTTATCCCAGCAATAATCTACTTGAATTAAGTCTATTACCTAAGCCAATTTTTAATGCAATTAAAAATTTCAGAACCAAAGTTATTGGCTCAGGAGATAGAAATATTTATGTAAAGTTTACTAGTTCGTTATTAGACTGGGACGAAGAAGAATACTTCCTTCCTTATCATTGGATTGAAGTAGGACTGGCAAAACCATATGTCAAATTCTTACAACCCCAAGCGAGGAAAATTACAAAAGAAGTAGAGGAACTTGTGAAAATCCTGAGAACATCAAGATTAAGAAGTGTTTATCAAAAGTACACTGAGATTTTCTTAGATAGCAAAAAGAAAATCAATTATTGCAACAACAAAATAGTGGTTATTTCCAATTTCTCCAATATCATAACAACACAGGAATTGGAGAGCATTGCAGCTAATGAAGCCAGTTTCCTGGATGGAAAACTAAAAATTTCAGAAACAACTAAAAGACAGTGGTGTGACATTGCTCCATCAGATCATCTATGCATGTATTGCATCAATAAAAGTCAAGAAAGCAGAAGAGCAAGAGAAGATGGATCTTCCTCCGCCACAGACTCCTTTTTTGGTGAGGAAATGTAGACAAAGACAGAAATATTGGAATCTAGCGTCGGCTGGAATATAATAATGTAAAGTAGCTTTAGTAAAGTAGCTTTTGTAAAATAGCTTTGGACCTGCGCGTCCTACTTTAATTATTATGTCTTAATTTGAAGTCCGAAGCATAAAATAGCTTCAAGTCCGTCCAACCTTCTCCTATATAAAGAAGGTTTTGTGTAAAATTTAGGGGAGGAGAAATGTAATAAGAAAGTTTTCTTATAAGAATATGAGAGTATTCTAAATAGTCTGATCAAAGATCGACACAGGCATCTTAGATATCATCTGCGGGATAGTTTGAAAACAACTATTGGCAAAGAGGTTCAAAGTTCCACCCCTCATCTACAGATCAAACCTTTAAAAGGTAATATCTTTCATTATGTCTTGCTGGACAGATCTGAAATTTAATAATATAGAATATTTAGATTATATGATTAGATACATTAAAGCCCATAACTATCTTTCTATAAAAAAATTCTTTATTTCTTTTTTATAGAAATTTTTTACTTGGTTAAGATAATTCTTTGCAATCTTCTTTTGATGAGTATATACATAATTGCAAGAAATATATTCTTCGAGATCATAAATAATACATTTAGTAATAGTACTGTTAAATCCATAACTTTCAGCAAGATAGTTATGGGCTTTAATGTATCTAATCATATAATCTAAATATTCTATATTATTAAATTTCAGATCTGTCCAGCAAGACATAATGAAAGATATTACCTTTTAAAGGTTTGATCTGTAGATGAGGGGTGGAACTTTGAACCTCTTTGCCAATAGTTGTTTTCAAACTATCCCGCAGATGATATCTAAGATGCCTGTGTCGATCTTTGATCAGACTATTTAGAATAATCTCATATTCTTATAAGAAAACTTTCTTATTACATTTCTCCTCCCCTAAATTTTACACAAAACCTTCTTTATATAGGAGAAGGTTGGACGGACTTGAAGCTATTTTATGCTTCGTACTTCAAATTACAATTAAAAGTAAAGACATAATAATTAAAGTAGGACGCGCAGGTCCAAAACTATTTTACAAAAGCTACTTTACTAAAGCTACTTTACATTATTATATTCCAGCCGACGCTAGATTCCAATATTTATGTCTTTGTCTACATTTCCTCACCAAAAAAGGAGTCCGTGGTGGAGGAAGATCCATCTTCTCTTGCTCTTCTGCTTTCTTGACTTTTATTGATGCAATACATGCATAGATGATCTGATGGAGCAGTGTCACACCATTGTCTTTTAGTTGTTTCTGAAATTTTTAGTTTTCCATCCAGGAAACTGGCTTCATTAGCTGCAATGCTTTCCAATTCCTGTGTTGTTATGATATTAGGGAAATTGGAAATAACCACTATTTTGTTGTTGCAATAATTGATTTTCTTTTTGCTATCTGAGAAAATCTCAGTGTACTTTTGATAAACACTTCTTAATCTTGATGTTCTCAGAATTTTCACAAGTTCCTCTACGTCTTCTGTAATTTTCCTCGCTTGGGGTTGTATGAATTTGACATATGGTTTTGCCAGTCCTACTTCAATCCAATGATAAGGAAGGAAGTATTCTTCTTCGTCCCAGTCTAATTGCATTAAAAATTGGCTTAGGTAATAGACTTAATTCAAGTAGATTATTGCTGGGATAAACCATAGCTAGTAATCCACAGTCATAAATATCTCGAACCATTTATGGCTTTGCTGTATAATGAAATGCTTCTTTTGCCAATAGTGAAAAAGCATTGTTCTTTATCTTCATCAGAGGCTTCTGCCATTTTGAAACAGTGAAAAAATCTTTCCTTATTGATAGAACTTGTTTCTTCAAAAAGAGTTAGTCTGGATCTATTTATTCTATTTTTCACAGTTTCTGGAATTACAGACCTTAATTCTAGGGCTTTCGGGTTTATTTGTGGTCTGATGGTGATGGGTGGTTTGGATTGGGTTATCTGACTATATGTTTTTTGGTCATTTAGGCTTACGGTCTTTCGATATGTAAAGAAGGCTTTCTGGGCTTCTTCACGATCGTTAAATGACTGGTGGTGATTGTTGGATATGAGTGGCGCAATTTTTGCCTATTCGGTATAGATACCTTGGTTAGGGGCTGAATAAAGTACATAGTATTTAGAGGCCTTTTTGGTTTGAGGAGACAGAAATTTCTCTGGTAGTCTGATTTTCCGAAGACTGGGTCGGATTAAAGATTTTCTCCAAAGGAGTAACTATACTCTTACTATGAGCTACACTAATCTCTATAGGAGATTTTGAAGCTTTTGCTTCTTGATTTCTGCTAGAGCAGTTTTCCTTATGGATACTTATATCCTCGTTGTTTATAGAGGATGTGTTGCTCATAAACTTTGTTTCTCCTAAATAAAAACAGCAACAAGAAGAATATACTAGGGGCACAAAAAAGTTACAAAAATTTGCTCACAAAATCCTATGTGTAATGATGTTATTGGTGTTTTTAAGTAGAGTGTGGCGGGTCCATTATCGATGCAACCAATAAAATATTGTCACCTCATTTTGTGAGCAAGATTTTGTAACCTTATTTTGTGCCCCTAGCATTGCTCCAACAACAAAGCATGTCCCAAAATGATTTAGGATCAGCTAACATGCTCCAACAACAAAGCATGTCCCAAAATGATTTAGGATAAGCTAACATGATTGTCATATGGACTCATCAATGAACGAGGTGAGATAACAAGGAAAAAAAGGAAGAGATGGGAAAAAAATATTAAAATTGTGAAAGCTAAGAAGAAATTTTAATAGAGAGATAAGTGGGAAGGAAAATAGAAAATAGATAGAAATAAAAATCAAACCCCTCATCCATGAATGTCTACAGTTGTTTGTTGCTTCTCCCTTTGGCGCCTTTTCAAGGTAGGGGATAGTTCTCTTATTGGATTTTGGGCGGAACCCGAGTAGGAGAGTGATAACTGGTTATTCATTTCCGTTGCTATTTAGATTCTTATTTGCGGAGTTAGATGTCTTCTTGGAATTACTCATTCGCAGTTGAGATCATAGTATTAATTATTATTTATTTTTATTTTTTGTATGGTGTGTTGGCGCTTGTCAAGCCCGATCTAATCTTTTTGCAGTAGTGAAGAATTTGTAGGAAATTCAAAATAGTTAAGACATCATCCAACATACTAAACCTATAATTACAGATTATACAACGTACTGTTAGTGAGTGCGTTCCCAAATGTGTACAAATAACTTAATATACTAACTTGAACGTTTTCAGATAAAAAATTAATGGAACTGCCATCATGGCAACCAATATCAACGACATGTCAATGGCGTGGATCTGCCATGCTGGCAACTCCCTTAGTTTTTTTAGCCCCGTAAGTGTTCAAGTTAGTACATTGCGTTACTGTAAACATTTGGGAAAGTATGTTGTATTATAATGTCACTAGCGAGTACATTACGTATCTTTAAAATCTGGAAAAGTACGTTGCATTATATGGGAGC
This sequence comes from Campanula takesimana, assembly GCA_026119855.1. Lineage (NCBI taxonomy): Eukaryota > Viridiplantae > Streptophyta > Magnoliopsida > Asterales > Campanulaceae > Campanula > Campanula takesimana. The sequence goes on along the minus strand of JAOWBW010000614.1, from coordinate 64,296 downwards.
AATTTTATGTTTCGCAACAGCTTGAGTTTCATGGTCATCCTTTCACCACTGCCCCGGAAAAAAGTTTGTTGGATTCTGATGAGACTTGTTGTCAGGAACCGAATGTTTTTGACATTGTAGTTTTGTTTTTATTGGTTAAGGGATTTTGGTGAAGGGAGGATTCTACGATCTTGTGGTTTGTTTGTATTTCTGGCGACTTTGGCTGGAAAGGAACTCATGCATCATCAATCACATATTTGCCCTTTTATAGGACTGTGGCAGCATTCCTTTTCTTGCTTCAGTATGATAGCTGGCTATTAGGGCGCTCCATTACATCATTTCCACTCACAGAGTCTCGCACTTTAATGGGCTACTGGAGTCTTTTGCTTTTTACTAGTTCTTGGTTTCATCTTCTTCATTTTTCTTTAGCCGGCTTTCTTCTCACTTCCCTTGTTAGTTTTTCTTCAATGTAAGATTATATATGCTTATCGATAATAGTGAAAGCTAAAGATATCAACTTTCCATCCCAACCACGTGTCATTTTATGTGATTGCTTATTATCATGTCACTTAACAGCGGGCTTACACCTTGCCAATCACATGCCGTTACGGCTCAAAGGAAAGTTTTATAGAGGTGCCATAAGACACCTTTATTGTATGAGATGGAATGTTGGCACCTATGAGAAGCCACATAGTCACATACATAAAATGAATGTAGCAGAGGTGCGCATGCCTCGTTTAATGTGTTGTAAAACTATAAAATATAGAGTGAAAAACGAAGATTCGTACCAAGGTAGGTTTGACATTATAGAAAAGAAGATACGAGAAAATCGTGAGGACGGTTTGGACATATTTGGACACGTACGACGCATGCCTATAACTGCCCTTGTCTGGCGACTGACAGGAGAGGAATAGTGGGAGGTTGAAGCGCCCTGAAATGAGAGGGAAGGTCGATTTGACTCGTCGATGAATTTGAGTCCTTTAAAGTTTAACCAGTCAGCCTCTCGGCGTGAGAGAGTGGGCTAGTTAGGTACCCAAGGACCTAAGGAAGGGGGTGAGAATATAATATGGCTTGTGCGTGGAGCATTTGGTTATGATGAAAGGATTGGCAAGGGAAACAATAGTCTGGCTGGCTATAGAAGTATTAAAACGTGAAAGAGTCTGCTTAGGTTGAGAAAGTGCTGGAGCATAAAGAAGTTTGGCAAGATAGCTTTTTTGGCATCATAAGTGCAACTCAACTTAGCCTTTATCTTAATATCTTGGGGTTGGTTGATCGAGTACTGATCGCGTACTGAGAAAAACATAGAATTAGTAAAATGAAGTAAAGGGGGCGGGAGAGAGACGTGAAGGATAACTAAAGTCTTGCATTGTTTTCGTGCATTGTAAAGGAGTACACAAAGAACTCTTTATATAGCCAAATCTGAAATGTTAACTCTAGTATATTTAAGAATATCATTTAACTCTGTTACTATTACAAGACTAGGAACATTTGCTTATAGACATAAAAAATCAGTTTGGTAGCACTTCCATGTTCCTATGTCGGTGATTCATTCTCTGAGTCTGCTAACAGAGGTTGCCAATCCAATTTTATTGATACTTTTGTTGCTATATAGATTCAAATTAGGTCAAAGGGGAACATTATAGGTGCACTTTTTGGTATACAAAGGTATTTCGACCATTGCATTTGCCAATATAAATTGATACTTATAATATTCATTGCTGATTCATTTCTAGATGCCTGGTGATCTGCTACGATCGCTATATTGTGATTGGACTACTTTCTATATGTGTTTAGTCCATTTTCATCAGCTGAGACCTTGCATGGAACATGATGTTGCAACTTGCAACAATACTTACAGAGGACCTAGTCATATGTATCTTACAATGTATTTATTTATTCCCTCGATACCATAATAATTGTTGCACTTTCCTTTTTGGTCCGTCCCAAATAGATGTCACATTTCTGATTAGGGTAATAGTCTTAATGTAATTATACCAATCTACAATCACTTCACAAACAAGTAAAGCACAATCCTTAAAAACATTGACAAGTCATTTTTGGACGGACGGAGTTTTAATCTATTTGTTCTTTATTAGAGATTTGGAGCAGTTTACGTTATCTTGGGCAAAGAGCTCTAACACTTAATCACTGCTAGGGATCTCATCTTGTGAATACTACTTTTCTTTCCTGTAACAACCTGATTAACCCACAGAGAGAGGAATATACTTCTAATATGCTTGTGTGCAATCAATAACCATGAGCAGTGCAGTGAAATTCGTGAAGTCATATGTGGTATATCTGCCAGCTTTTTAACTTATAATGATATTTCTATGATTATTGTTCTTGCAGGCGAGAAGTGATTGTGACTACCTCTGTATTGTCATGCGAGATAGCGAAGGTACGTCTGCTGGTTCATTATTTACTTCTGACAATCTTACTTTCTGATTCATATTTTTATGCACTTAATGGTGTCACAGGTTATTTTCGCTGTTATTCTCATGGCAAAAGAAGGTACTCTGAAGAAACGGTTTAAGGAGTGGACTTTGATTGGCTCACTAACTGCATCAGGTTTGCCAGCAGCTGTTTATGCACTGCAAAATAGTCTGTTGCAAATCTCGTACAAAAATCTTGATTCGCTCACATTCTCTATATTGAACCAGACAAAGATATTTTTCACGGCTTTCTTTACCTTTATCATATTGAGGTATGTTCATATTGCATTCAAGTGTAGTTAGTAAATCTGTTTTTTTTCTTCAGTTAATCCTTTTAATTGGGAAATCACCTCTCTGTCACAATCTACATTATCTAGAGCTTCTTTAGAGCTTCATTGTTTGATAGACAAACTCATTGGAGACCAGGTTTCGCCGCATTGGTCTGTAGGCAATGCGCTGCTCTAACCATACTCTTTCTATCTATGTGGCGATTTGGGTTTGGCAACTAACTGCTAAGTTTGTTTTACATGATTGGATATAATATTCCTCTTTTCCTTGGCGCTTTATCTCACCCTTTGTACTGAACTCCTCATTGTCAACAAAAATATGACTCATACCCAATTTTTTGATAGGAAAAAAAATATATGCAAAAATAGTATCCAAACTATTGGGTTTGTGTAGATTTGATACCTAAACTCATGTTTGTTGCAAGAATAGTACTTCACTTAATTTTCTTGCTCATCCAAGGTACTTCGAGCTAACTCCATCCACTTTTTTCGTTAAGTGCACATGTGACGTGCATGTGACCTAATTTTTAAGGGCAAAATAGGGAAATCATTACAGTTAAAACAACCCAAATGTTAAAGGGTCCAAGTATAAATTAAAAAAGTTGAAGTAAATTAATATAAAAGGCTATAATGCAAAATAATATTTTACAAATTACCCTCTCTCTCCCAAAGACCTCATTCTTTTTCTCCATCACCCACCCCCATCCCCATCTCCATCAATCCCTGCTGCCCTCACCCCACCCTCACCTCTCTGCAGCCCCTAAACCACAGTTTACAGAGACGCCAAATTGTCAATGGCGGCACTGTCCATCTCAATCAACCAGCACGGTCAAGCTCCGCGCTTCTCATTCACAGCAAACCCTTCAAATTCATCCTCTCCAACCCCACCACTGTGATGTCGTTTAGAATAGCCGCCCTTTTGTTTCACAATCAAGAACAGTTCAAATGTCAAAAGCAATTTGAATAACTTTTCATTTTTCCCTATCTGATTCCCATCCCATTTCTGTTTCTCTCAGTGGTTCTTATTCATCTCTGCATCCGTTTTTTCTTACTCACTTTTTTTTATATCACCCCCCCAACATTTAGGGGTTTTGAGAATTTATTTCACAATTAAGCTCGTACGCATCAAAGCTTCACTCCTGTGTGCTGAATACTAGTATTGTTTCAACAAGATTTTTGAAAAATTTCCCTTTTTGGATGTGATGTTTGCAAGCGCTTTTTTGTAAAATGGGAAATTGCTGTGCGGTGGAGAGTGACAAGAGAGAGATTTTGTGAAAGGTGAAGAAAATAAAAATGCTGGATGAAAGGTAAGACTAGTTCTGAGCTAATCGGATAACTTGGCGGTGGCTGAGATGATGGTGGACTCCACCAAGTTCCGGGGAGGTTGCTGCGTGGTGGAAACAAAATCAAATCTAGTAAAGATGTTTGTCCCATTCTACAGTGAGGTGATGGTGAGGTAGGGGCAGAAGAGGGTGAGTGTGGGTGGGTGACGGAGAAGAAGACTGAGGTATAGGTTGGCAAAGGGGTTAAGTGTAAATTATTCTTTTGCATTATAGCCCTTTAAAATTAGCTTACTTCACCCATTGCTTTTCTAATTTATACTTAGACCCTTTAATATTTGTTTTTTTTTTAATTGTTATGATTTTCCTATTTTACCCTTAAAAATTAGGTGTCATGCACATCACATGTGCACTTAACGGAAAAGGGTGGATGGAGTTGGCTCGAGGTATCTTGGAAAAATTAGGTGAGGTGTTTGCAACAAAAAGGAGTTAGGTGTCAAATCCACACAAACCAAACAGATTGGGTACTTGCTTTTTTTTTCTTTTTTGCATTTTTTTCCTTTTCAATAAAAAAACCAGAAGAAGTGTTTGTATTGTTTGTTGGTTGGCTTTTGGCACCGACCTCTAACTTTAACAATGATATTATGTGTCTGTTTTTGAAATGCAAGTTTCCTTCTGACATGATCCATTTGTGCTTTTCCCTATTTGGATTTCATGAGCATTAAAATTTGCTAGTTTCCCCTAAAAAGTTTCGTTTCAAAAAATACAGACAGAGACAGTCGATTCAACAACTTGGAGCACTCTTCTTACTAATAATTGCAGCTGTTCTGTTAAGCATCGGTGAAGGCTCCAGTAAAGGTTCTGGTAGTGACAAACCTGATGTTATTTTATTCTATGGAATTGTTCCGGTCTTGGTAGCTTCTCTACTTTCAGGTCTTGCTTCTGCACTGTGCCAATGGGCAACCCAGGTAGGGCAAAGTTGCTATCTTTCTACAAATGGTTAAGAAAATAATTGGTTATATTTACTTTCGTGTTAATTTTTATCAATCACAGGTTAAGAAACACCCATCATACTTGATGACTGTAGAGATGTCTATTGTTGGTAGCCTGTGCTTGCTGGCAAGTATGTCCAAGTCTCCAGACGGAGAAGCAATCAAATCACTGGGATTTTTTTATGGGTGGACTCCACTTACTCTGGTAAACATCTTAACTGAGAATGATGATATTCGAGTTTTATTCCAACTATAACTAGACTGGCCTTTCAGTTATTTGGTAATGTATACTGTTAAAGAACTTACCTCTTCTTGCCTACTGTATTACTCCTTCCGGCCAAAATAGATGTCGTTTTTCGACCCATTTTTTTGGTTAAAAGCATTTAAATTCCACTTTTACCCTTACATTGAAACTTGTTGCTTTTTATTAATTGTTTTATTGAGTGAAGTAATGTAGGAGAGAGAGAGAGAATTAGTAAGGGTAAATTTGGTAACACCTTCTTCCTTAACTTGTAGTAGTAATTGCTTTTTATAAAACAAGTGAAAAGCTATATTGGACCAGAGGGATAATCTTTATTTTACAATGTTTCATGTGCTTCTACGTTTTCTTTAGTTTCTTGGGGTTTTCCTCTTCCACTACTCTCCTTCTATGAGCAGCTACTGCTTGTAGTGTTCTCAGAAGACTAAAGGATGCTTATAGTTATTATGTTAAAGGGTCATTTTGATGGCGGGATTTGCTCCTACATTTGCCTTTCTGACATATTACCCTTGATCCGTTTCAGATCCCTGTTATGGTTAATGCTGGTGGTGGAATTCTTGTGGGTCTAGTGACATCATATGCTGGTGGTGTGCGAAAGGTGAGTCTTTATTAACTTTCACATGCTCCGTTTTGTCCGATAACAGATTTTATATTTGACTTGTCAACTTTTGCAAGGAATGTGCTTTATTTATTTGCAAATTGCTAATTCCACTACAACTATTTCCTTATTTAAAAACCTGACATTTATTTTGGACGGATCAAAAAGAGAAGTGTGACATTTATTATGAGATGGAGGGAGTATTACTTATATAATTTGAAACAAACAAATAGAACAGTATTGGGAACAGAAGCGCACAAGCACAAACAAAGGAGAAACTTCTTCTAGCTGCTGAGTTATTTGAATCCCAACCCTTTTTTAGCTCTCATTCAAGTAACATCCTGAAGAAGCTTCTGTTTGTTTTTTCCGAAACCCCATTTTACTTGATTTCTGAATAATAAAGCTATGGTCACCTTTGAGGAGGCCACATTAAGTTCCATATCTTTTAGTTAACCAAGTAACTCTATGTCGGAGTATGAAAGCTACCCATCTTGTCCAGAAATGTTTTCTCGTACGTTACGACTTCAAATGTATAGTGATCACAAAGAACACAGCCGGATGATTAGGAACAGTAGTCTATGAGGAGGATGACTACCCCCCCCCCCCCCTGGGAGGGATCTTACTACTGTCACATAGTGAATAGGTTAATTCTACTACTCACCTATGAGGTTTGGACAAGTATCACTCACCCTTGAGATTTGGTTTCGTCTTACTGCCCCCCTGTCACATTCATATAAAAGAAACGACTATTTTTCCCCTAAATCTCCTCAATGCAAAGTCCAAATACTAAATTATTCAATTTAATGATTTAGGGGTATAATAGTCATTTCGTTTATATGAAGTTGATTGAAGGGGCGTGGTGAGACAAAACCAAACCTCATGGAGTAGTGATATTTGTCAAAAATTCAGAGGTGAGCAGTGGAATTAATTAACCCCTTAAGTCATCAACACCATAATTTTCTTTTTTTGGTTAGTTTTGCAAACACATTTCCTCTTATTCGTTGGATGCAGGGATTTGTGATTGTGTCTGCACTCCTAGTGACAGCGTTGTTGCAATTCCTCTTGGACGGAAAACCACCATCAATTTTCTGCCTGCTGTCGCTGCCACTCGTAATGACTAGCATTTCAATATACCAAAAATACCCATACCGTGTTAAGAAGAAGGAAGCGTAAGCTACCGGTTGTTTTCTCGACAATCAAATGGGGACTACATCGGAAGCCTTCCAGTACTAAGTTTTAACATGTTCTAACCTGTAGTAGATAGGACCATATTGTTTTTATTAGGAATAATACTTGATACTTGCATTATATGAAGGAATTCTATGCTTTCTTGCATCAAATTTGTAAAGGTATTTTACACATACAATTATAGTGTTATCCAGTGAGAGTAGTAAAAGGGTGTTTATGTAATTAAATCATTTAACATTTTTTTTTTTTTGCCATAAAGAGGCGAGGAGGGGGATCGAACGTTAGCGTTCACCAAAGGTGAGGCTTGGCTTTACCACTGGAGCACTCCCATTAACATTATTTTGAAATTCATCTTTCTCAATGTCTTTAAAATGAAGAAAATGGATGTCAATTTAGGGATTCAGGGACCTTACCAAAACAAAGTTAAAGGAGACCCAATTTTTTATTGGGCAAATTGCATTTTAGGCCCCAAAGTTTGGGGGGTGTTCTTATGATGGGCTCTAAAGTATTTCAGTTAGCATTTTGGGTCCCAAAGTTGTCATTTTTTGTCGAGTTAGGGTTTTTAACCAATTTTGTTACAAAAACCCGCTAAATAGGCACGTGCCACGCACATGCCACCTAATTGAGGATAGTTTGAAATTGATTTAACTTAAAGGGGGTTTATTGTTCATTCTTAAATTTAATGGGCTTAAATATTAAAAATTATTTTCCAAATAATTAACCTTCAAAATTATAATAGGCAAAAATAAAAAATGTTAAACCCCCCTCCTTGTTCAATTCAATCAGCACCCACACCCACCACCGTCCACCGATTCCTCATATTTTCCCCAAATTCAACATCAACAGTTCATCCATGTTCCCCCCTTCCCCTTCCCTTCGGCTCGCCACCCCTCCCTTTCCCTCTGCCCCGCCACCCTTCCCCTCCACACTACCACCGTCCGCACCCCCTTCCTTATCTCCAAGCTGTCTTTTTCTTCCATTGAAGCAAGGTAGAAACGGCTCACAGAAGATTGCTCTTCACAACAATAGTGCATCTTGTTATCTCAAACCACCACCATCTCGCCTCCCCATTCTATTTATACCCAGATCTGTGATTTCAATTTTTTTTTTTTTATTTTTTTTATTTTGATTTATGCCCAGATCTGGGATTTTGAATTATTTTGGTGGAAGTTGTGATGGAAGTGTGCGGCTATAGTAAATCCGAACCAATTTCCAGATTTTTGTTTAGCCTACCATGAATCTGAATTCAATAATTTTACAATGATTTTCTTAGACAAAAAAACACTCACCAAGTTCCTTAATACAAAACAACCCAAGCGAACTCCCTCTCCCTCTGTTTTCATCTATCACCAACATGAATTCCGGCAAGGAATTGCAGAGAACAAAAACGGGAACGCCACCCGACCTTTTTTCAATAACGTCATTGACATCGCTAGATTGGAACGGCAAGGAGGGTGCCGACCACCACCCCCTCTTTTATCCCCAATTCGACCCCAGAGGTTATCGTGGGTGGGTGTGCTTCTGATTAATTTGATGATTATGTTTGAGGATTAATGTTTCCGAATCTATGGATAATGGGTGGGTGTGCTTGTGATTAATTTGATATTTGTATGTTTGTTGTCACTTTAAAGTTTAAACTCAAATTTAAGATTTGAAAGGGATGTTAATGGTGGGTGGTGTTTGGAAATGGTGGAGGTGGGTGGCAGTTTTAGATGGTAGTGGTGTGGTGGCGGTTTAAGATAGCCGTGGTGAGTGGTGGTTTTAGATAGTGGAGAGTGGAAGTTTTGAAGGTGGCGGTTGGTGGCGATGGTGGTGGTAGGGAAGAGTGAGGTTAGGGAAGATGAAGAAGAAGGTAGGGTTGAGGGGACTGGACATCATCTCCCTCTCTCTATATCTATCCTTTTAGTTTAAGAAATTTCATTTAACCCCCTTAAAAGACACGTGACTTACACGTGTGCGTGGCATGTGCCTATTTAACGGGTTTTTGTAACAAAATTGGTTAAAAACCCTAACTCGACAAAAAATGACAACTTTGGGGCCCAAAATGCTAACTGAAATACTTTAGAGCCCATCATAGGAACACCCCCAAACTTTGGGGCCTAAAATGCAATTTGGCCTTTTTTATTTTCACTAATTGTTTGCAGTTTAAGGGGCTTGGCGCAATGATTAAAATTGATGTCATATGACTTGCACGCTTCTCATGGCACTTGCATAGGAAACAAGGTTATCCACATCTCCTTATTGGGAGTTTTAACCAAGACCTCCACTAAAAGACACTTTTTTATGCACTCATACGTGCTACCACGTCAGTCCCCGTTTGTTTTTTTGTTGTTTGTCTGAAAGATTTTTGAGCAATAATTAAAAGTTAATCTAATTATCTAAATGAAAATTTAAAACTTGTTATTGGTACACCATTATATATATTATTAATAATAAGTTTTATATTTTTATTAAAATAATTAGATTAATATGTAATTATTGCTCAAAGTTCCTTCAGACAAACAACAAAAAAACTAAGAATCTTAAACTAGGACGGAGGGAGTACTACAGTGGCGGACCCATGAATTTTTCACAAGGGGGCAAAATTGCATAACACATTTAAAAGGGACAAAAATAAATACTAATGCATTTATTTTTTTAAACAAAGGGGGTAAAGTCTAAAATATTGCACTAATACTCCAAATTTTCAAAAAAAAAATAATACACTAGTAATTTTATTTTATTTAAAACAAAGGGGGGCCATTTCCCCCCATAGACTAAGGGTAGGTCCGCCCCTGGAGTACTAGGCCAAAAGGCTTTGAATCGCAACCGTTAGAGCAATAAACAAGACTTTAATATGAGATAAGTAATTAAACACAAGAACATATATTACGTGGTTCACTAACTTGGCTACATTCACGGGGTGGGGAGAGAATATTATTAACTCAATTTGGAGAAACAATTACAAGATCACACTAATCTACTTTGCACGAATTTTAGTCACAAAATTCTTAACTGTGCAAACTCTAGATCTAAAATTATTGATCTCTTTTTGAGCAATCTAATTTAATTCAGAGGTATAATTTGTGTTAGGATGACCCCTCTATTTATACTAATAAAGTCCTAACCCTGAAGACTGAAGGAATAACTTTTATTAATCTTTACAAGATCAATAATAATCCCTAATCCTGAAACAATAAGGAGTACAAAAGTCCTTATCCCAAAATGACTAATTAATAATTCTTATTGCAATCTATTTACTTCTCCACCTGTATCGGAATTACGAAATCTTTATGTTGTATAATTCTTTAACTTGGCGTCCCAAATTCAAAGGTATTATCCCAACAACAACATTTTCCTCAACACCATATAAAGCCAGACCTTTATTTTTTCTTTGTTTTTTTAATTTGTTTGTAAGGTTACAAGTACTTATTATCCATGAGTAGGTATAGGGAAGAACGCGTTTTCTCCTAGCGAAATGGAGTTTTGAAAAAGCGCGCACCTCACTAGTAAGTGTCAGCCTAAATGCTAGTCATTCATACTGAGAGTCGTAAACATTTATACTATTATAAACACTCAAAATGACATATTTAATACTCTCTCCATCCCGATTTAGGTTGTATTTGGTGCATCAAGCATCAAGTGCTTGATGCTTAATATAATATACTAGTCGTCGTGCCCGTGCCGGTGGCACGGTAACAGTACATCTAGGTGACGGTACATACAAAATGAAAGTATGAAATATGTCTTCCTTAAAACTATTTTCCTATACACACACTGAATTGAGTCTGCCATCAAACATACATCCCTCTGTTATTGCAACCTGAGTAAATCAGATTGTCCATTGCAAAACAAAAAGAGGAAGAAGAACTTTGGAAACCGCCTAATATCAGTCGTAGGATCGGAGAAGTGGAGAAACAATCTAAGGATTGAGATTAAATTGAAAATAAATCTTTTAATGGCAGCCGTAGGATGAAGGCGGTTATGGAATAATCTCAGCCATCCTTTGTCTCAAGTCAATTGGAAGTTATTTTTGAGTTGTATTATAATATAGAGATAAGGTAATATTGAGGTAGGATGCACTTGATTACATTGGGCACTACATGTTGAATGTTGAGTGAGGCTCTTAATCGTTAAGCATGTGTTTTGATTCTCAATCATTAAGAGGATGTTGGACATATTCATGTTGAAAGAAATAATTAAATCATGAATGCTACCTTACCTCCAAAATTACACTACATTGTATTAAGCATCAAGCACTTGATGCTTGATGCTATCAAACGCAACCTTAATGTTCTTAATTTGACTTGGCACGAGTATTAAGAAAAAGTAAATATTGTGAGTATGAAAAGTAAAACAAGCAAGAGAAAGTAGGTAGAGAGTTTTTGTTGTGGGAATGAAAAATTAGTCCATTGTTCATTTTAAGTAATAAAGTAACTAAAAACATTAAATTGAGATATATCAAAAGGGGAAAGCAACAACTTTAATCGAGATGGAGGGAGTAAGTGCTAATTTGTTTGTGAAAGAGTGCACTGTGCAAGTGTGTTGGTAAAAAATTGCCACTTGTGTGCAAACAAGGGCGCCAAAATATGTTTAGACCCCCAAAGTATCCACCCATTCCTACTTTGCACCCCAAACCCAATTTTGTTCCAAAGTGACCCTCTAATTTGCCATTTATCCCAGTTTGACCTATGACCCCCTATGACCCCTAACGACGTTAGAAAGTTAACGAGAAATGGTCATGTGCATGTCATGTGAGGGGTATTTTTGCCATTTTTCTTGAAAATAGAAGGGTATTAAGGTCAACAAAAGTCAGCAACTCTATAAATGGACCTTTATACCCTTCTATTTTCAAGAAAAATGGCCAAAATACCCCTCACATGACATGCACATGACCATTTCTCGTTAAACTTTCTAATGTCGTTAGGGGTCATAGGGGGTCATAGGTCAAACTGGGACAAATGACAAATTAGAGGGTCACTTTGGGACAATATTGGGTTTGGGGTGCAAAGTGGGAATGGGTGGATACTTTGGGGGTCTAAACATATTTTGGCCTGCAAACAACTAAGACCATGTGCAATGGTTGATAAATGGGGGTGTTGAATAGGAATTAAATAAAAGTGGAGGTATTGAATGGCTCCAATGGTTTGATATGGGGGTTGAATGGAAATGGAAATTTTGTTGAATCCATACAACACCCGTTGAATGAAGAATGGGTCAGCTTTTGGGACACGCGGCGGCTTCTGAGAGGGCGGCCTTTGCGCGTGCGCCACACGCGCCAGACAAGGCGCGTCAAACCGGCGAGTTTTTTTTTTTTTTTTTCTTTTTCTTTGGTTGTGACACTTGGCATTCACCCTCTTGGAATTTCTGATTTTAATTTCTCACCCCAATTATTTGAGCTCAATTATTTTATAGTAAATGGTATTTTTTTAATTTTTTTACACCAAAATTCATAATTTTTTTTTCTCTATAAACAGATGCAAGTTTCATTTGATTTGGATACCGAAAAAAAAAACCTCATTTTAATGAAATGGATCCCAATAATAACCATTTCAACACTCAAAAAACCTCATATTTATTTAATTACTATTATTATTTTACTAATCATAAAAATAAAGAATATAAAATAAAAGTTAAGTGGTGGGGTATAAGATGATGAGTGGGAAGGGTGTTGAATGAGGGATTAAACAAACCATTAGGGTGTAAAGTTGAATGAGTGTTGAATGGATTAGTTGGAAGAGAGAGAAGATGATGTGGAGTGATAAAGTGGGTGTTGAATGGAAAATGTTGTTTAAACCATTGTAGATGGTCTAATAGTTGTATATTAAAAGAGAAATTGTGGTAGGAGTGTCTTTTGGAGGAAACTATATTAAAAAGTTTAAGTAGTAATGTTAAAGGATGTACATGTAGTATTAATGGGTTTTAAACGTGTTCAATAAATATTGCTTACTTATAAAAATAAAAATGTCACCACATATTTAAATACATGTTTTTCCGCGCATATTTAAAAACACGTTTTTTTAGCTAAATTAGGAAAGGGTGGTTTTCCACCCGATTTTCACATCACATACTCCCCCAGTCTTATTGTTGCCACATTTGACTTGGTCAAAGTGAATTTTAACTCAATATTAATATCGATCTAATCATTTTAATAAAAAATTACAATATTATAAATAAATAAATTAAATTTTATTAATAATAATTTTAAATTTTATTAAAATGATTATAAATTAATATTAACATTTATTTAATCAAGTTAACTTGTTTTGATTGTAAAAAATCAAATGTGGTCAAATATAATGATCTGTCTAAGGGAGTATCAAATAAAATACTCCTTCTGTTCCGTTAAGAGTATGCGTTCACCTTTTCATTTTTAGTCTGTCCCGGAGTAAGTGTCTCCTACCTAAAATTGCAAATAATATTTACTATTCCTTCTACTCATTCTCTCTCTCTTACTTTACTTTTATACTCACAACATCAATCAACTTACTATTCACTATCCCTTTTTCTCTCCTAATTCACTTTTCATATGTATAATACATACACCACTTTCACAATTTCTTAATCTTCATGAAAAAGAGAGGGTGGACACTTAGGGGGTGTTTGGCGTATCAAGCATCAAGTGCTTGATGCTTAGTATAATATAATGGTAATTTGGAGGTGAGATGCATTTGATCACTTTGGGCGCTAGATGTTGGATGTTGAGTGACGCTGATGACGCCAAAATCTGGTTGGATCAGCCTTCGTCCAGCGGTTCAGATAATCCCAGCGACAGTTCTTGATGGCCGGAGCTACACACACGGAACAAACGTGAACTATACCGGGGCTTCACCGGCGAAGGCCCTCCGGTGTGAGAATAAGGATATGGGTGATTAGAAATAGAGAAAATCAATTGACCAGTTTAGAGTCAAAAGTTCCTTACCCTTTTCTGTTGTAGAGAACCTGTTTTTTATAGGCGTGGGTGTATGAGTTCTGACTTATCAGGAAAGCCAGGAAGCCCGTGGTGATGTAGGACTCATATTCCTTGGAGATAGACTCCTGATAAGGATGGATTAAGTTCTGTTATCTGATAGGAGAGTTATCCTGGTTCGGATAAGGACTCTTAGTTTTAGAGTTATAGTATAACTTTATGAACAGACTCCCGATGATAATGGGAGGCGTATGGTGTAAGTCGGCCCGTCCTCTATCTCGGCCTGTCATGGAAGTCGACCAAGGATTGGGCTTCTCGGACTCGGCCTAGGCAAGGTCTGCCTGTCTGGCCTAAGTGACGTCGGCATATGATAAGATGGGCCTTATTGGATGGGCCTTATGGTATATGAGCCCAGAGTTTATGGGTCCCATTTAACCAAGTCGGTTTATGTCGTTCAGTGGCCCCCGAGTTTCTATCTCAGCATGCCGAGTAGGAACTGCTTTTGTACTTTCTCTGCCACTTCATTTACTCTGAATTGATAGCCAACAACCAATATCCCCAAGGATTTAGATTTCCTGACATCATGCTGATTTTCTTACAGGTGAAATCATTGTTCTTCTTGGAAAAGGAATACTTCATTAATTGCGCCATCATTATGAGGGGTATAAATACTCCGCCCCTTTATATTCTGGAGATATATATACATAAGCTATTGCCCCTTGAAATTCGCTGTCCGTGAGCTCTTTTATCTTCTTTTTTTCAAGAATCTTCAAGATGGCCCCAAAAAGAACGTACGATGATGCTTTCCCGGAGGAAGTTGATACATCTTCAGAAAACCAAGTTGAGAGTCACGATTCCTCAAGTAGTGATGGTTCCATATTTCCTTCTTGTCGATCATATTTCCCGGAGGAGGAGTCGCCGTCCGACAGTAATGGCGAATTTAAAGAACCTGACCCCGTTGATGAATTTTCCGACGATGGCTCCGTTGCAGAAGAGTCAAAGGATGGAGGCGAGGATGATGATGAAGATGAGGAAAGCGAAGATGATCCAGAACCCATTATTATTGATGAATATGGGCACGACGGAGACATTGAATGAGAGGAAGATGACGAAGATGATCTAAACCAAGATTGTGATCTTTCTTGATTACCTAGTCATTATGAACAACTAGTTTTTCTTTTTGGTTTTGCTCGGGTCAGGCCCCCGGCCGGTTGTGGGGGCCTTTTGTTTATTCTTATATTAATGCAATCGGTCTTTATCCGCTTCGTTCACGATCGGTTTATTCCATTGCCATATATTGACTTGTAACCAAGTTATGAATCCTTTGTTGACTTCTGGTTTCGCATCTCGTCCTCGGATTGATTTGTTTATCTTTTGTCTCGACTTCTGATGTCGGTTTTAAGAATTTCTAGACAGGCCGGTCTCGTCATGACACGTGTAGCCCGGGTGTTGGTCTTTTCTTGTATTGCTAAAACGGCGATTGAGTCACTTCAATCGTTTCTTCTTCTCATTTTGTACGGCGCACGTGTCTGATGGATGGGACATTCATCTTTGAAAAACGTGGCCCATTAATTAGGAATAATGATGGGGTTTAGTGGGAAACGTGCCAACCCGTGGGTACACGGATACGGTCGGGTTAGATTCGGATCCGACCCGCTCTACCCGGAATATAAACTCAAATTTTCACTCCCCATTTTACTTTTTCGAATTTCAAAAAGGGAAAGTCCCAGAGCTTTGAATCACTGGCCTGCATCTCCAACTTGTGCTGAGCTTTTCCGTCGATCTATTTTGCTCAAAGTGCTCAGAGCAACTCTCCGACTAATTTCGTCCGATCCTTTTCCATTTCCAAGGTATTTTCTCGCTTTCCTTCCCTTTGTCAATTTCTAGGGTTCCGACCAATTCCCTGAGCATTACTACTCCATCATTCTTCGTTGGATTTTAGTTGTTTTTGCTGACCAAGAAACGGACCTTTATTCTCCCCCAATGTCGGACCTATCGATTTCTGATGTTAAACCTGTGTATGGTTTTTATCAAAGAAACAATAGGATTTATGTTAAATCGAACGGGTTTTGGGGCCTGTTGTCTTTACTTGCCGTAGGAGAGATATTGTATTCAAATGGGTCACCGAGAGAAGACCTTAGGTATCCTTCTGGTCTTTATGTTCCGAGTGTTAGGGAAAACGAGGATGCCGACATGGTCGTTCTTGATAGCTTGAGTGAGGTCCTTGATCATATTTACCTGTTTTATGTAAAGGATAAATCCTTTTTTCGATCTCGTCATGTGAGTGCAATCTCCTCGGCCCCAGTAGTCGATTCGGGGGGGGGGGGAATGGCATCTACAAGGCTTCTCGATGAGTCTAAACCCTCTGTTTCTTCTACAGGTATGGCCGGGGAAAGTACCTCTGAGAGAATTGTGATCGGATTGACTCAAGCGTCGTCAGGCAGGGACGAGGAGCCAATACTAAGGGTAAAGGAAAGTCGGGGCCAGCCGCGAAAAACATCCCAAGCTGGGCAAGGAGATGCTTGAGGTGTTGTATTCTCGGTATGGGATAGATCGTGAGGAGTATTGCTTGCATTGCAGCAAAGTCGTTCCCTTGGATTCGGAAGAAAAAATCCAGAACTTCTACTACAATAAAGCCGTCGTTTCTTTCTTTTAAAAACAGTTTCAACTAGGGTTAAGACTTCCTCTTGACCCCTTTATCAATGAGTTCTTGGAGACGTGGGGAATTGTTCCGGCCCACATTGGTGCCAATGCCGTCAGATATTTGATCAGCTTCATAGTGTTGTGTCGTAGTCTTAATTTCGAACCTTGCATGTCCGCCTTTGATCATTTCTTCAACGTGAGCTATAATAAAACGTCTAGGACTATAAGCATCAAGTCAGACCCGGCTAAACCCAAAATTATCTCCCCCATCTCTAACACCGTCAGCAAAGTGTCGGGGTGGAACAATCACGTAATTGGGGTTGAATCTCGTAATGGTTGGGAGTTCACTCTTCCCGAACTCGGTCCTTGTCGTCCCGAAGAGGTTCACAGACCAACTTAGAGTGATGGCCTAATTGCAAAGCTAGAGGAGTTTGCCAATCTCGGTACCCTTGACTGGGGTGAATTGGAGAGGGATCCCCGCTACTACGTTCAGGCCGGGCTGACGGTGGGCCCCCTTGACGGCATTATCCCCAAAGTCATCGTCAAGAGGGGGAATAGATTTCCGGACTGGATTGTCCATCCCAACTTTGTCTTTCATCATGAATGTACTCGTTGCCAGGAGCAGAACGACATCTGTCTTAAGGCCGTCGACACAATAGGCTGTAATTCCCAGATCTTTCAACGAGTTTATCCTTTTATCTCATCCCATTTTAACGCTTATCTTTTCATGCCGATCTGACTATGGAGAAGGCTGATGAGATCGACTCCACTTATGTTGATCCCGTTGCGGCAGCGAGGGCCAAGAAATAAAAATCTCGGTTGGCCGGCTTGGAAAAACGCCATCACGATATGGATAATAGGCAACTCTTATTTAAAAACAAAGATGATTCTGCAGTGCCTATGGCAGATCGGGTCATCGAAGGGACGAGTATGGACACTGATCAAATAGCTCCTGAGACCGAGAAGAATGTTCCTGACGACCAGACGTCAAGCCAAGGCCAAGATCAAATGCCGACGTGGGTGTTGAGGTGGACCAGGGCAATACTCTTTGTCGTTCGAAGAGAGCAAGGGTGGAACCTAGGGAGGCACCGGATCAACCTTTGAAAGGAACCCCTCTGCCCACTCAAGCGTCAGCCTCTGCCTCTGGCTCGGTTTCATCGGATGAGGAGGTTAGGAATTGGTTGGAACAACACGGCGGAGCCCCTGTCCTGTCTGGACTAGATGGATCGGTTCGTGCCGGTCCGAGCTTGAAGAAGGGGGCCACGGTCGTCAGACGGGCCATGAATGTCGAAACTCTTGAGCAGCTAGTCTCCGAGAAACCTACTTCCCTCCAGCTTCTGAACCGCAAGGGTTTAATCCTTAGCGAGGTAACGTTCCCCTTATCTCGGTCCTGCTCTGTTTTCCTTTTCACCTTGCTTGTTTGTTTAATCTTTCCCTCTGCTTGCAGCTTGCCTCCCTTGCCCAACATGACTATGCTATGTACCAACAGGCCTACGAACTTTTGAGGAGCACCGAAGCCGAGGTCGTGAAGCTCAAAGATGCCAACAATGATCTGATTGATAAGGAGACAGCCTTGGATAAAGATAAGGCTTCTCTTGATGAGATGCACCGTGTTTCCCAAGCCGAGGTGGTAAGATTGAAAGATTCCTTGCTGACCTCTCAGGCTGATGTTGAAGAAGAGAAGAGGAGGGCCAAGATGATTGTTGGAGAGAAGGCCACAGTTGAAGAGAAGCTTTCCTTACTGGAGGACAAGTATGCACGTTTAGAAGAAAGTGTGGTGGAGAGAGAGAAGGCTGCTGTTGAAGCGTATAAGAGGGGGCCCCAGTTTAGGGAAGATTTGAGCGATCGCGTCGGCACAGTGTATAACGACGCATGGTCTAACCTAACTCGCCTACTCTACATCGACCCGGAGGTTGACGTCCCATTGGAGAAATGCGCCTGTCTCTTCCAACAAGATGCTTATAGCGTGGAGGCGAGGGCGACTCACTCTATGGTTCCGTTTTCGGAGGGTGCTCTCAGGATCATCAAGGCTAAAGATAGAGAGGCTAACAGACCTGTTTGGGACCCACCGGCGTTGGACCCCAACAACTTCGAGAAGCTTTTGGAAAAGGCCGAGGCTGATCGTGAAGCCGGGCTGGATTGATTTTCTTGTGTAGGGCCAGTGAGGCCGTTTGAAACAATTTGTCTTCTTTTTTTTTTAATCCCTGTATTTATTCAACTCGGCCCAGAGTTATTTGGGGGAGTTTAAACACTATGTTCATCTCAAGTATTCCCACGACTCGGCCCATAGTATTTGGGGGAGTCTAAACACTTAGTTATTTATAGGGATTTGCTTACCTCGGTTTGAGGTGTATGTTATCCCTGGTCTTCTTTAACCGTTGCATAGTTAAGCTGTCGCTACCCCGAACCCCGCGGGCCCGGAGCACGCGAGCTGGACGTCGACTTACTAATCAAATACCAAAATATCGGAGATAAAAATTTCCTTTTATACCAAAAGATGATAACACAAGGTTTTAGAAAACAATTTAACAATAACAATTAACTAGTGTAAGCCCCATAAGCTCACACTACAAAATAATAAAATATACAAATCTTAGTGACGTCAAAGTGTGGTACAACTATCCCCAAAAGAGTTACACATTTATATAATGTAAACCCACAAATATACACTTGCCCCAAAAGCTCAACCCTCGCGACGTCCTGTCTCGTGATCAGCGAGTCTAATCCTTTCCGCCTGGGGGGGGGGGTTAAGGAAAAACAAAGACAAAGGAAAAGGGGGTGAGATAAATCTCAATAAGTTACTAATGCAACTACATGACATGCTATGATGCAATAATCAATAATAAATCACATAACACATAGCAATTTTCATATATCAGATAGCAGCGGAAATAAACAATTAACAAAGGATATTAGCCAAGGTTTCCCAACTGATAAAACCAAATAAAGGTCGCTGCGCAGCTTCAATAATCAAAAAATCACCATCTTCATAATAGCATGAAAGCTGAAGAGAAATCCCCGGTACCGGAACCAATAACAAAGTAACATGCCACAAAGGGCGGGAGCCATGCCACAAAGTCATGCTCCAAAACGTGTAGCTAGAATACTCACAAAAGGAGCTAGCTCATCCCATCCAAGGCCAATCTGGATGAGGAAACAAGGACCAATGAGCGATGCTATACTGGACTTGGCTTGTGCCATTATAGCATTATCCATTGCCTGACTCGATACACAATTAACCAGCTGGACTTTCAAGTAAAGGCTAAGTAATAAAATACTAGCACGATAAACAACCATTGATTCCAAAGTAGGGAACCATACAAAGTGATCACCAATAAGATGAAATGAACCAACAACACACCAGTAAGGTGTTCCAATAATCTCAACCATGATAACACAATTCCCATATCACGTTCAATCACAAAGGATCCAGTTAACTCAAGAACACAACAAAAAATACTCACTCATCTCGAAGATCTCAAGGAGAGCTTTAAAACGATAATTTATACACCTAAAATGGAGTCCGGATGAGGGAGATATGGCTCTCGAAAGATTGGACAAAAAGGGAATTAAATTTCACACCAGGGGAGAGGGTGCGCGCGCCTCCTTTGATCAAAAGGAAAATCAAGTTTGGAGGAGGAGAGGGTGCGCGCACCTCCTATGGGAGGGTGCGCGCGCCTCCATCCATCAGAAGGTTTTACCAGAAAGGGGGAGAGGAGGGTGCGCGCGCCTCATACGCAGGGGATGCGCGCGCCTCCAAGGAAGAACAGCAAACCCAGATCTTCCTTCCTGGGTTCTTATTCGAAAATCAACACAAATCCACTATTTTCATACCCAAATTCAAAGTTAACACTACCAAGTAGTAACCCAATGTACCCAAACCATTTAGAAGCCAAAAAGGACCCTAGAACATCGTCTGGACAACCCCAATCAAGGGATGATTCAAATACCAAAATTTTACAACAAAATGAACAAAAATATGGATCACTCTCAAATTAACCCAAGAAGCAATAAATGGCATTCTTATTATCATCTAAACATGGAATGACATTTCTAGCATAAAAATGGGGGGAAAGTAACTTACCCGGATTTTTCAAAGGTGACGGAACTCGAAATTTCTTGGCTTCCTACGATCCTATCGACGATCTAAACAAGTTTCATGTTTTAAGAAATGAGAAATAATGAGAGGAAGAGGAAGGAAATGAAGAGAGAAGGAAGAGAGAAAAACTTACCTTTTGCTATGGAAGAGAGAGAGAGAGATGAGCTGGGAGAAGAAATGAGGGAGTAGGGTGATGGAAGAGGTGAGGGAGAAGAGAAGGAGTAAGGAGGGAGTAGGGGAAATTATTTCAAAAACTTACACTTAGACCCCTTCCCATCTACTAACACAATTACTTACTGTAGACACCCCGCCTTGGACCGCTCACCCCGATTGCACATTTGATCTTGTGTTTCTCCCTGTTTTAAGTGTTTCTCGTTAGTTTCTGTCACTTCCGTTAAGTTCCTGACTGACTTCGTTAAGTCCAGGGACTAAACTGAATGACAGGGCTGACTTTCTAGTCCATTCTGTCAAAATTGCCTTCTCTGAGTCGCGCGCCTCCGACAGGAGGAGTCAGGCGCGCGCGCCTCCCACCCCCAAAGCAGGGAGCGCGCGCCTCTGGGCGTCAGTTACAGATTTCTGGCCAGGATTCTCTCCCTTGCTCAATTTATAGGATTTTGCCCAGGAAGGATTTCTTGGTGACTGAGTTTTGGCACCAAAAACACCCCTCTTTCACCTATAAAAACCTCCCTTTACCTCCATTTTCAAGGGCCGGAAAATTGAACTTACAAAAACTATACCAAAATCACTTTCTAAAGGTTCTCCAAGGATCTCATCAAGCAATATTTGAAGTTCTTCAAATTGTAGGTAAAAGTCCATCTTTTCCTTTCTTTTCTACTTCATCTCCTCTCTCTCTTTTTACTCTAATCAAATGTGCAATCACCCAAATCATTTTGGGACATGACTCTAATGATCACCTCATCTCATTGAGGTTGGTTAAGGAGTTATCTCCTACATTCTAAACCCTATTTTAAACCCCCCTTTTTATGACTTAAAGAAGAAGAAGAAGAACGTTATTATTCATGTAGATTTTGACCAAGCAAGACCAACTTTAGTTGGGCGAGATGGGTGTTTCGGTACTTCCCATCTCGTAATCTAACCCCCGAACCTCAAAACATAGAATCTCTGTTTTCGTAATCAAACTTAGGCTATAATCAATAGGTTTTTCTTATGTTCCTCAAAACATAGGTGGCGACTCTAAACAATCTAAAACAAGTTAGACATCCTAGGATAATTCACCGCTCGAGCCTAAAGCCGTGGTTTCCCGGGGTATCTACAGTGTCGGCTCCGCTGGGGACATTTGAGGGTTAAGCTTGCATTCTGATCAAAATCTACATCTTTCTGGGCATTCTGATTCTTGATGGGGGAGGCGCGCACGTCTGGCATTCTCAGCCTAAGGCGCGCGCATCCCGTATCAAGGACCAGAATCGCCCACTTCTTCATGTTCTTCATCTTCTTCTTCTGCTATTCTGCACTAATCATTTCTGCAGGGGTTACAATATGAACATAGGACCAGGGCAATCCCCTGAGTCCAAAATCTGACATTCTGACAGGTGTGCCCAGAAGCGCGCGCCTCCTCATAGCATTGCGCCATGCGCGCGCGTCCCACATCAGCACTCAGAGGCGCACGCTTCTGGGTTGGTTCCCAGAACAGAAACAGGTTTCAGTGACTGAGCAGAACAATGGGGTGTGGGCACAGTTTCCTGCATCAAAACAGAATTGAACCCTCGGACTGTTTTAATTTTGTGTTTTATTTACCGGTCACACGGGTGATTCGGGAGTTGTAATTTATGTGCTTATGTGTTTTGTTTGTTTTCTTTCTTTTCAAAAAAAAAATATAATTTTTTTTGTCACTTGTTAGACCTCACACTACATGCACATATTCCTATGAACTGCTCACTATCGAGTCGCACAAGTCCAACCCCAAACCCGTCGAGGCCCGTCCTAGAAAGTTTCAAGCTCCACTCGACCTTGGCTCTTTCGAAGCGGTAAACCTCAGCCCGTGGCGTAGTTCAAGACTACATGCCGGGGGTGACCTTTGAGCCTCATATTCAAGCCGAGCACAAGCCACACAATTCTAGTTAGGGTCTAACACTCCGTGACTCAAGTCGGTTTCCATGTACCGAGATTTCTCTAAACTAATGTCTTCAAATCATACATGCCAACTTGTTGAAACGGACGCAATAAAAATCCGTCCCCAAAAGTGGTTATTTTGGACGAAAATAAAAATCCGTCCCCGCATGTATGCTTTACTACATTAATTTAGTTCAATCCCGATACATGTAGGATTCACAAGCGCGATGGAATCCGATGAGTATATGGGACCCTGAGATGGTCTATATACTAGTGTGACGATTCCATTATTTTCTTAGAAACCCCAAAAGGGATCCATTCCCTCCGACTTATAAAATAAAAAAAAAGAGCAGCTTTCAACCATGGTCCAACTCCTCCAAGAGCAAGTCTCCACCCTTAATAAGGAGGCACAAAGCAAAGACGACATTTGGCAATCCCACCTTGACAGCCAAAGGGAGGCCCACGAGGCCGAGATGGAGCTAATGAAAGAAAAGCTCACTAACCTTGCCAAGGGAAAGAACAAGAAAAATGATGATGAATCCGAGTGGACCGAGGGTTTGTTCAAAAGTCCTTATGTCAACACCCGCACCAAGAAAATGGGAGAACCAAGTTCCGAGAACAATGAGCCCAATATGGTGGATTCTATCATGGCCTATATCGACCAAAAATTCAATGGGCTCAACATGGGGAAAGACTCCGACACAAGCCTTTATCAATCATCCATCCTCATGAGTACTATGGCCGCTCTTCCCGACAAGTTCAAAATGCCCGACATAAGCAAATTCAAGGGCAACTCTTATCCCATGGCTCACATTGAGACTTATATTTGGGCAATGGTTCCGAAGAAGGTCTCCCCCAAGGTAATGGCTCAATGCTTTCCTCTCACTCTCGAGGGGGCGGCAAAAGATTGGTATGCTACTCTCCCGCTCACTGTCCGTATCGATTGGGACTCCGTCATGCTTGCCTTCAAGAACCAATACCAAGGCAACACCACTCACCGGCCCACAAGGAAAGAGCTCGAGAATACCACCCAAAGAGACAACGAGTCCTTCATTGACTTCACAAGGAGATGGAATGACAAACTCTCCGAAATTGTTGAGAGGCCAAACACAAAAGAGCAAATGGACATCTTTCTCAAGTGTCTCAAGATTGATCTCCGCACCCACCTAAGTGGGGCTTGCTACTCCGACTTCTCCCAAATGTATGAGGCGGGGGTACGCATGGATGACTTGCTCAAGGAGATTAAGAAGACCACTCCTACTTACCGATACAAGGCCGCTTCCAACTCTACAAAAGAGGCCTCGGTCAACGCCGTCACTATTGACAAGGGGAATTACAAAAAGGTTCCTCCACCCCAAGGGAAGAAGTCCCGAAATGACCGTGTCTATACGCCTCTCCAAGGCATGACTCAAACCGAAGTGTTCGAAGTCCTCAAAGCAAAGGGTCAAGTCACACCCGTGCAAGGGTACCAACCCAAGACGGTCCACCCCAATCATGCTCACCATAAATATTGTGGCTACCACCAATATAGTAGCCACACCACCGAGGATTGCTTCGTTCTCCGCAATGTCATTCAAGATCTCATAGATAAGAAAGAATTTGTAGTGGCTAATGGTGAACATGTCAATGTAATAGAGATAGGAGAACTCGAGGGGACCACCCATTCAATCCCAATTGTGAATGGGGGCCCCAATGTTATGAATAAACTTGACAATTCTTGTTATGTAGTGACTTACGATGAGGTAATGAGGGAAGTACTAGAGAATAGGAAAAAGAAGCAAAATGGGAACGTCAACATGCTAACTCGATCCGGTCGAGTCATAGCAAGCAACCCTTCCACTTCCGCACCGAGCTCCTCTTCTCAAAGGCCGCAAGCTCGTGACACTCCCGAAGACCCTCTACTTGTCCAACTCAAGAAAACTCAAGCAAGCATCTCTATTTGTGACCTCATCGCATCCTCAAAGAAACACCGAGATCTTGTCATCCGCAATCTCGATGATACATCAGTTTCTCCCGATACTACTCCCGAGGACCTCACGGCAATGATCGGTCATATTCATTTTGGCAACGTCATCACCTTTGCCGATATGGACCTCCCACCCTTTGGTTCCGATCACAACGAGGCTATTTACCTTAAGGTACAAGCAAGGGGGAGGCCTATCTCAAGAGTCTTAGTGGACGGTGGTTCCGCACTCAATCTCATGCCTGGCAGAATCATGGGCATACTGGGGCTTAAGGATTCCGATTTGAAGCCTTCTACTCAAGTAATCCGAGGTTATGACAGCACCGCCCGTACAGTCACGGGCATGATTGAAATAGACATTGAGTTTGGGAGCATGATCATGTCCGTTCCATTCTAAGTGCTTGACATCCCGGCCTCGTTCAACTTACTTTTGGGTCGACCATGGATTCACAGTGCTAATGCCGTACCGTCAACTCTCCACCAATGTGTCAAGATCCGAAATGGTGATGAAATAGTGACCGTCATGGCTGAAAACGTCACTATCCACAGAAAAGGTGAGCCCGTCCACCAAGTTCAGCATGGTTTACCAGACTCCACTCTCTCCGGCGTCTCAATCAACGCCATTGACAAAGAAGGGGGAAACGGATCATGGACCCCCAGCAATCACAAAGTCCTCCGCATGATGAGGAATATGGACTACTTCCCTGGCTTAGGCCTAGGGAAATATCAACAAGGAATCCTACATCCCGTGCAAGTCCCATTTGTCAAGAACACATTCGGTTTGGGGTACGAGCCTTCCAAAGAAGACTTGAAACAAGAGCAAGCAATCAAGAACGAAAGGGCCCGAGCTCGTAAAGAAGGCCGTCGTTATGAGGTCCCTAATCTAAGGCCTTACGCAAGACGTTGAATGGTTATTTCGTCCGCCAAGGGGAAGACGTTCCATACATGATCTTTCCCAAGCCGTGGGTTAATAATAAGGGTGTCAAAAAGCCCGGTCTCGAAATCTTCTCCGATTGTGAGATCCAGAAATCCGAAAGGGAACAAACTCCAATGTCGCCCCGTGAATGGTGGGGAAGGAAGGTGACTATAGAGTCCGAGATAGAAATCACCGTGGGGGAAGAACTGACAGATTTAGCCTCCATGTTCGAAGAGCTTGCCATAATGAATGAATGCCAAGTCAACGCCATCCATGACACCGTCATCATGAACGAGACTATCAGTGAGATCCCGCCAATCTCCGAGCCGATCAACAATTGGTATTCAACAAAAGGGCCCGTGGTATCCGAAGAATTCTTAGTCCAAGAAATGGGTTGCATACCCCGCACAGCAACAAAGGAAGAGCGGCTCACACTTACTTTCGAGTCCGAGAGTGTCTCTAATACCCTCACACAAGAGGATTTGGAGGCCATAGCCGAGCGTGTGTTTCCTTTCTTTGCTAATGAAAAATTTGATATTTCTGAGTACCCTGAGATTGCAAACATCATAAATGATGAATTAACTAATAATGAACTTAACGAACAAGTTAATAACGATTCAAATTATGATGAAATAGACCACGAAAACATAACATACTTAAATGAACTTGCTCAACAAGTCCGTAGTCGTGGTGAGAATGGTCCAAAGGCTGACGAAGAATTACATGTTATTAATCTGGGTACCGAAGAAGAGCCAAAAGAAACTAAGATTGGAAGCTTCTTCAAAGGGGACGACAGAGACAGATTGACTACATTACTACGGGAGTTCGTGGATGTGTTCGCATGGTCATACAAAGACATGCCGGGTTTGGACAGAAAGGTAGCGGAGCACAGGATTCCGACCAGAGAAGATGCCAAGCCAGTAAAGCAGAAGCTCAGAAAGATCAAGCCAGAATGGTCTCTGCAAGTCAAAGAAGAGATTGAGAATCTCCTCAGTGTGGGTTTCATCAAGGTTATCGAGTATCCGACATGGTTAGCCAACATCGTGACAGTCAGAAAGACAAACGGCAAGGTTCGAGTTTGCGTGGACTTCCGGGATTTGAACAAAGCTTCCCCAAAGGATGATTTTCCACTCCCCAACATCGACATGCTAGTCGATTCCACTGCTGCCTATGAGGTTCGCTCATTCGTGGATGGGTTCGCTGGGTACAATCAGATTCTCATGGCCGAGGAAGATCAACATAAGACAGCTTTCACAACACCGTGGGGTACCTTTTGCTACACAGTCATGCCATTTGGGTTAAGAAATGCTGGGGCTTCCTACCAAAGAGCCGTGACAGACTTGTTCCACGATATGGTTCACAAAGAAATCGAGGTCTATGTGGACGACATGATCATTCACTCCAAAGGGACCGATGGTCAACATTTAATCGATCTCCGCAAGTTCTTCGAAAGGCTTCGTCAACACAAGATGAGGCTCAACCCTGCAAAATGCACATTCGGGGTTATCCGAGGCAAAGTCCTTGGTTACATGGTCACTGAAAGGGGAATTGAAGTAGACCCCTCCAAAATCAAGGCAATCATTGACATGCCTCCTCCAAAGACGCAAAAAGAGATCAAAGGTTTCATGGGCAGACTGCAGTACATCAGTCGGTTTGTGCACCAACTCACTTCCATGCGCGAGCCAATCTTTAAGCTACTCAAGAAGAATGTGGCTCTAGAATGGACCGACGCGTGCCAAGAAGCTTTCGACCAAGTGAAGCATTACTTGACATACCCTCCTGTTCTAGTTCCGCCGCACAAGGAGAAGCCTCTTTTACTCTATCTCACTGTCAATGATGAGGCCCTAGGGGCTATGTTAGCACAAGAGCAACGAGAGTCTACAAAGGAGAATGCCATCTATTTTGTCAGTCGCCGATTCCAAGGAGGCGAAAAGATCTACTCTATCCTAGAGAAGTCATGTGCAGCATTGGTTTGGGTCACTCAAAAGCTCAAACACTACATGGAAAATTTTCCGATCAAGCTAGTAGCAAAGGTGGACCCGCTCCACTACATCTTCGAGAAGCCTTTCATGTCAACAAGAATAGCCAAATGGTACTTCATGCTCGCCGGCTACGATATCACTTACGTCACACTAAAATCCATTAGGGGGAAAGTGTTCAGTGACCAGCTTGCCGAATTCCCGCGTGACGAAGTGAAGGGGGAAGACGTACAGTTCCCCGACGAGCATTTAATTTGTACTGCAACCGAGGAAATTAAGTGGCAACTTTTTTTCGATGGCGCCGCCAATAAACACGGCTTTGGTATAGGGATATTGCTTGTTGATCCACAAGACATCTACACTCCCATTGCCATCCGTCTGGAATTCGAAGCTACCAACAACATTGCCGAGTACGAAGCATGTATAGCAGGGCTCGAAGCAGCTCTCGAAAGAAACATCACGGAACTAGAAGTATTCGGCGACTCTTTGCTCCTTATCAATCAGCAATCGGGTAAATGGCGAACCCAAGACCCGACTCTCCAACAGTATGGTCAGCACCTTGAAGAATTGGTTGAACAATTCCAAGAGATCACTTTCAACTACCTGCCAAGGGATAAAAATCGCTTCGCCGATGCACTGGCCACCATAGCTTCATTAGTTGAAATGCCCAAAGGGAAAATGGTGAAGCCTTTCAAAATTGCCCGAAGGAACAGTCCGGCATATTGCATGAGTATCGATATCAACGAGGTTCAAACAAACCCTCCGTAGTATTCGGATATCATGAATTTCCTCAAAGATGGCACTTATCCCGAGAATATCAACAAGAAGTCTCAAACAGCTTTGCAAAGGCTAGCCTCTCGGTATGTACTGATTGGGGACCGAGTCTATAAAAGGCACCGCGACGGAATCAATCTCTTATGCGCCAATGAGGCCGAAGCTCAAGAGATAATGTGCGAAGTGCACGAAGGAGAGTGTGGACCCCACATGAATGGGTTTATGCTAGTCAAGAAGATACTCCGCATTGGTTACTATTGGAGCACTATGGAACGAGACTGTATCGAGAAAGTCAAAAGGTGTGCTAAGTGCCAATTCCACGCTAATCTGCAACATGCTCCACCCTCACAACTTTACAACATGGTCACACCTTGGCCTTTCTCTTGTTGGGGGATAGACATCATCGGTAAAGTTCATCCTGCCGGGAGCAATGGGCAGTCATTCGTCCTAGTGGCGGTCGACTACTTCACAAAGTGGGTCGAAGCACAAGCCTATCGGACCCTCAACGCAAAGAAAGTGGCCGAATTTGTAAAGATTAATATCATGTGCCGATACGACGTGCCTCATGAAATCATTTCCGACAACGGCTCTCACTTTGAGAAGGAAATGGATGCACTTTTGGTAGAATACAAGATCACCAAACACAAATCATCTCCTTACCGTCCCCCAAGCAAATGGCGCGGTTGAAGCAGCAAATAAGACCATCGAGACCATCGTCAAGAAAATGGCCTCAACAGAAAGGGATTGGCCCGAGAAGCTACCTTTAGCATTGTGGGGCTACCGCACATCAATACGGTCAGCGACAGGAGAAACTCCGTATGCATTAGTCTATGGTTCTGAAGCCGTACTCCCAATCGAACTCGAAGTCCCATCTCTACGGGTCCTCCTCGAGAATCAAGTCAACGAGGTCGACTGGATGCAAAGTCGATATGAACAGCTAGCCTTGCTCGACGAGAAAAGGTTAAGAGCACTCGAACGCATGAGGGCATATCAGCAAAGGATGGCAAGAGCTTTCAACAAAAAGGTGAAGCCTCGAAACATCAATGTGGGAGATTTGGTCTTAAGACAACATCCTCCTAATGCCATGAATCCCCTGGGGAAATGGGGACCCCGATGGATCGGTCCGTACGTGGTCAAAAAGATACTAAGCGGCGGTGCAGTTCGGCTCGTGGATTTAGATGGTGACCAGCTGCAAAAGGAGGTCAACCTTGACAAGCTCAAGAGGTTCTACGCTTAATAAACAAAGACCATTAAAAAAAAAAATCGCTCGCTAGGTTGAAAACCCGCAAGGGCGGCCTAGGCAAAAATTAGAGCACGTGCAAAAAAGAAGCCCGCTAGATTGAAAACCCGAAAGGGCGGTCTAGGCAAAAAACATGGTGCACACAAAAAAAAAAAAAATGGTCTTTGTTTGTTTGAACTACGGAGACCTGAGCCTCCCAACTGGAGGAACGTAGGCAACCTTCGGGTGCGGTCTAAAACATATCAAAATACCCAATTCACTTCAAATAACAAAATGCAATTTTTATTCATTCAATGAATCATTCAAACCATTACAACGGATTTATTGAGCAACAAAATACATCAAAACATTAAATCCTAAAACAAAGTGGTCTAATTGCAATCTCTTGGGGTACAAAGAAAAATCTAATCTTTCTTAGGTTTGGGAACCCATTGCTTCTTGTTATGCCCTTTAGTCTTCTTGGACGGGGACGGAACATTCTTGGGACCGCCAAGACGGGAGAAAACGCTAGGACGGGATGGAGCTTCATCAACGGCTTTCCCTTTGCCCTTATCAAGCGGAGCCTTAGCAGGGACAACCATGGGACGCTTCCACACATAGGAGGAATTTCCTTTACCTTTCTTTTTCTTGGGAAAATGACGGGGTCTATAGTCCCGCACATGAACCACCGGTCTCACGGGGTCAACAACATCGTCATTGGGCCTTCCCAAACGATCAAAAACGCTCGGACGCTTCTCCACCATCGAGACGGACCCCACAGCTGGAACGGCATTCACCACTGGAACGGACTTCTCACCCTCGGGGACGAAAACCTTAACTTCAAAGGAGAAAGTCATTGGGGCCATTATGACAAGAATTTCGTGGTTTAGGAGGAGAAAATATTTGCAAAAGAATGCTGTGTGACCATTCTGGTCGAAAATGGTTCAGAATTTATAGATGTTGGAACATTCTGATCAGAAAAAGAAAGGGGCTGTAATTCAGCACGCCAGAAGCGCGCGCCTCCGACCAAGGCTGCACAACGCCCCCCCCCCCACAAGCAAGGCCCGACGCGCGCGCCTTTGACAGCAGTTCAGACAGAAACAGCCCTTGTCAGTTCAGAACATAACCCAAGTACTTCAACATATCCAACCTGCAGCAAAATCAAATCCCAGCAACAAAAAGGAGTTCAAGCATCGACAACAACCATCCTTTGGACACACATTTGTTTGTAAAGAGTCGACATCTAAGATCGAGTCGCTAATAGAACATAAAATGAGTAGTAAGATAAATAGGATTGTAAATACATGTTAAATGTTATTACTGGCAAAAAATGTTTTCAATCCCTCATCCTCTCAGCCGCAACAGCTCGGACACATCATCACCAGCACTGTGCTCACCCCCTGCTGCCGCTCTCGGTCTCCTCATCATCATCGTCATCCTCATCATCATCATCCTCAGACTCAGACGTCTCAACCACAACATCAGGACGGGTCCTCTTGGCAGCTCTCCCTGATGAACTAGCACCACCCCGGCTCTGGCTACCTTCTCGGCTCAGGCTCCTACTATGGCTACCCCCGTGGCTTAAACTCCCGCTCAACGACTGCCTCGCCGAAGAGACAGCCTCATCAATGTCCAGTGCAGCATCCCTGCAGCCTCGTCCCATGCCCCGAGCATCTCGGGCAGCTCCTCTCGCAGCACCAGAGATAGCACCAGCAGCACCTCTAGTCATGGCAGCAAAATCCCTGCACAGCTCCAGCACCCTCTCCTCCAGCTGACGGAGCCTCCGCCTCATCCCTTTGTTCTGCCTACCCAAGTGCCTATAAGCAGCCACGGGCACCTGTTGCAACAAAGAACAGGGAAAGGAAATTACATCAATACAAAGGACAGAAAAACAAGACTGGAACTGAGAAAAAGCAAAGATGGTCAGAAAAACATACCACAGCAGCCTGAGCGGGAGGCTCTCTCTCCGGTGACATATCCTCGGGAACAATCTCCCTCTGCTCCTCAAAGACCCCGAAGTTGGAATAAGTGTAATAAGGAGGAGGCAAAGGAGGATCAAAACAATACCCGGCACCGGTAGTATAAAACCGAGCGGAGGTCGAAGGAGCAGCCTGTGATCTCCTCGGATCAGCAAACATAAAGCCCTGCATCAAGTTGTTCTCCCCGAAGAGGCCATAATCCTGATCCAAGTGAATATAAGGGACAGCATCAACCCCTACCATATATGCTGCACGATCAGCCTTTGAGAGCGACCTCCAGTTACGAGGGCAGAAAGGAGGAATGTCTGGAACTGCAGGACGAGGAGGGGTGTAAAAGTCTGTCACCTGGGTACCATGCTGCCAAAATAATCTATCTCCCAAGTACAGAGCCATGCACTCACCCGAACTCATCAAAAGCCGAGAACGGGTAGGAATAAGAGTGTACTCAAACCAGTGCTGAACCGATCTCCACGGATACAAAGAGAAGGCAACAGACTCAGGCCTCAGGGTGTCCAAGTGCCGTCGGGCCGAAGTAAGACTAATGGGGTTCATGCCAGTCTTCACATTCCTCTCCTTATACGCCCACCGTGCACAATCCGGATACTGGGGCTGGCCTTCCTTGGCAATCTTGAAATCCCTCAGATTCAGGATAGCAAAAGCCCAAAGCTGTAGACAAGAGGCAGAAACAAAGTTAATGACAGTCAACGAAAAGGCAGTTATGACTAAGGCAAGGAGAATATAAAAGGGACAGTAAGTGGTATACCTCCCACAGCAAGCTGAAGCCCGTAACAGAGCTGGTGGTCGAGCGGCTGGTCAAATCCATGCCGTGGTAACAAGCAGCCAAGCCCGCTGCGCCCCAGTTATACTGGCCGATCTGGTCCAAGTCCACTAACAGGTCAAGCAGAGCCAAAGAGGCCAAAGATCCCCCGTTGGCAAATAGAGTATGGGATAACAAGTACCAAATGAAGCAACGGGCCACGGCATCAACCCGATCAGCAGTAACACCTTGAGCCTCAGCCATCAAGATGCTGAAATATGCTCGGATTCACCCCCATGTCACTCGAGAATTCTTAACCTCGAACCGGCAGTCAACCAAGGTCAGTAACTCGTCCGGAGTCCGAACAGCCCCTTTCAAACCAAAAGGGACAGGCACCCCCATGAACGGCAAGCCCGTCAAAGCTGTGAAATCAGTAGGCGTCATAGTCACCTCGCCCATAGGTAAGTGGAAGGTATGGGTGGTATCCCACCATCTTTCCCTCAATGCCTGGACCACATCGGGGTCATTCTTCAAAGCTGGGAGGCTAGTGACAAAAAGACCAAAATGAGTCCCTGTGACTCGGGCCCGAACATTCTCAGGTAACCTCTTCCATATAGAAATGGGCCCATGAGCCCCACCGCGAATCTCTGTCAGACGGGTCCACTCCTGAAAGGAAAGAAGGAACAACAAAAATTTCATCAGCATGACTGCTAGAAAACGGATGAACTCAACCTAGAGATTTCAATGACAGATCAATGTACAAGCAAGCATGTAAACATGAAAATGGTCCCCCCAACATGTTTCATACAACAAATCAGCAACAATGAACAACATGCAAAGAATGATCGATAAAGCTGCTGCAGCAATATTTCGGGTAAAGAAAACGAAACTTCATGAAACCCGAAATCGACAAGAAAGGTGAGGCATTCTTACCAAACCCGAAGTCACGAAGTGAGAAATGTGGGTATGAGGCCGGAAAGTAAGCAAGCTCGGGTCCATGGCTTCAACCCCAATTTCAGGCTCCTCGCCCTGTGGCATCTCAAACGGAGGTGATTGCTGACGATCCGACATCGTTTCTTTGACGGAATTGATCCTAGATCAGCAAGAAAGTGTTTTGGGGTGATTTCTCTACGAAAATTGGGCTTGGAATTTGGAGGGTTCTTCAAATTTTTGAAAACTGGCCGAAAACAGCGAACAACCTGTTTAAATATGCTGAACTTATGCGCCAGGCGCGCGCCCCCCCGACAAACCCATCAGAGGCGCGCGCGTCCCATAACGAGGCCCGGACGCGCGCTTTTCCCATCATCAGGCAGGTTCAGAAGCAGTCTCCCATGCAAGAATCCATGCACCGTATCAAGGTTTCCCCATGGATTCCGAACTCCCTAAATTATGTCACGGGTGCCATACCCCCCTCAAGAGTCAATCTCAACATTTCATCCCCAGCAGGAACATTTTTCTAGTCGTGGTCAACTGTACCCGCACCCCACAATTCAAAAAGAAGTCAAGTGTGACTCCAAGTGGCACGAGACTCCAAAGCAATATTTCATCAACGAATTTCACTAACGGATTCGTCTCCAAAGGTTCACTAACGGCCTCATCTACGAATTTCACTAACGGATTCGTCCTCAAAGGTTCACTAACGGCCTCATCTACGGATTTCACTAACGGATTCGTCCTCAAAGGTTCACTAACGGCCTCATCAACGGATTTCACTAACGGATTCGTCCTCAAAGGTTCACTAACGGCCTCATCAACGGATTTCACTAACGGATTCGTCCTCAAAGGTTCACTAACGGCCTCATCAACGAATTTCACTAAAG
The DNA here is from genome assembly GCA_026119855.1 of Campanula takesimana. Classification (NCBI taxonomy): domain Eukaryota; kingdom Viridiplantae; phylum Streptophyta; class Magnoliopsida; order Asterales; family Campanulaceae; genus Campanula; species Campanula takesimana. Next base: position 30,173 of record JAOWBW010000614.1, on the reverse strand, counting down.
GATTCGTCCTCAAAGGTTCACTAACGGCCTCATCAACGGATTTCACTAACGGGTTCGTCCTCAAAGGTTCACTAACGGCCTCATCAACGGATTTCACTAACGGGTTCGTCCTCAAAGGTTCACTAACGGCCTCATCAACGGATTTCACTAACGGATTCGTCCTCAAAGGTTCACTAACGGCCTCATCAACGGATTTCACTAACGGATTCGTCCTCAAAGGTTCACTAACGGCCTCATCAACGGATTTCACTAACGGATTCGTCCTCAAAGGTTCACTAACGGCCTCATCAACGGATTTCACTAACGGATTCGTCCTCAAAGGTTCACTAACGGCCTCATCTACGGATTTCACTAACGGATTCGTCCTCAAAGGTTCACTAACGGCCTCATCTACGGATTTCACTAACGGATTCGTCCTCAAAGGTTCATCAACGGATTTCACTAATGGATTCGTCCTCAAAGGTTCACTAACGGCCTCATCAACGGATTTCACTAACAGATTCGCCCTCAAAGGTTCACTAACGGCCTCGTTCAAATGGTTCACTAACTGCCTCATTCAAGATATTCAGCCGGCAGGTTCACCTAACGAATCATGCCACCCCCTCTATCAACAAAAGCCGCTCACACAGGGAGCGCACCACTCCCTCTCGCAACTTCAAATTCTTGCTTTCATCGAGTCTTTGCCTTTTTCTTGATGATGTCCTCGGTGGGTCTTTTTAACTTTCGTCGACGCGTTTTGCTTTGCAATCCACGTCGCCGAGGGTCTCTGTAGACACCCCCCCTTGGACCGCTCACCCCGATTGCACATTTGATCTTGTGTTTCTCCCTGTTTTAAGTGTTTCTCGTTAGTTTCTGTCACTTCCGTTAAGTTCCTGACTGACTTCGTTAAGTCCAGGGACTAAACTGAATGACAGGGCTGACTTTCTAGTCCATTCTGTCAAAATTGCCTTCTCTGAGTCGCGCGCCTCCGACAGGAGGAGTCAGGCGCGCGCGCCTCCCACCCCCAAAGCAGGGAGCGCGCGCCTCTGGGCGTCAGTTACAGATTTCTGGCCAGGATTCTCTCTCTTGCTCAATTTACAGGATTTTGCCCGGGAAGGATTTCTTGGTGACTGAGTTTTGGCACCAAAAACACCCATCTTTCACCTATAAAAACCTCCCTTTACCTCCATTTTCAAGGGCCGGAAAATTGAACTTACAAAAACTATACCAAAATCACTTTCTAAAGGTTCTCCAAGGATCTCATCAAGCAATATTTGAAGTTCTTCAAATTGTAGGTAAAAGTCCATCTTTTCCTTTCTTTTCTACTTCATCTCCTCTCTCTCTTTTTACTCTAATCAAATGTGCAATCACCCAAATCATTTTGGGACATGACTCTAATGATCACCTCATCTCATTGAGGTTGGTTAAGGAGTTATCTCCTACATTCCAAACTCTATTTTAAACCCCCCCTTTTTATGACTTAAAGAAGAAGAAGAAGAACGTTATTATTCATGTAGATTTTGACCAAGCAAGACCAACTTTAGTTGGGCGAGATGGGTGTTTATCGGTACTTCCCATCTCGTAATCTAACCCCCGAACCTCAAAACAAAGAATCTCTGTTTTCGTAATCAAACTTAGGCTATAATCAATAGGTTTTTCTTATGTTCCTCAAAACATAGGTGGCGACTCTAAACAATCTAAAACAAGTTAGACATCCTAGGATAATTCACCGCTCGGGCCTAAAGCTGTGGTTTCCCGGGGTATCTACACTTACACTCCCCACCAACAATTAAGACCCAACAATGCTACACTAACCCAAATGACTCAAATAAAATGACAGGCATAATTATTATGAAACATAAAATGCACACATAAATATTTAAATGAATAATAATTTAAATAAATAAGTAAGCAAATAAATAAATAATTATTATTTATTACTAATAAAATAGAGCCTAGTTTTCGGGTCGTGACATAAGCATTGTCTCGTCCTTTATTAACGTTGTTCTATCTCGGTTTGAGACGTCTTAACATTGTTTAAAGTGGACGTTGTTTAGCCGGTTAAGGCTGTTTGTAGGCCGTGGTCGTTTATCGTTATGGCCGTGACGAGCGTTTAAGAGCTCGGTTTTGTAAGGACTAACTCCTGGCTAGTCTCAAATCGTTATGGGGACTAGATGTACTAATCTTAACCCAAATTTGAGAGCACTAGTCATCAGAGCTAGATTTTGATTATAGCCGAGTTTGGGCAATGTTTGTAGGCCGTGGTCGTTCACCGTTATGGCCGTGACGAGCGTTAGGAGCTCGCGAGAGAACTGGCATTTGAGATTAGTTTTAAATCGTCGGGAGTTTGCTTACCCAAATTTGAGTCTAACCGTTAGGACCAGCTCAAGTCGTCGTATGTGCTAGTTAGAACTAGGCTTTAGAAGTTATGCGTAAGTGTGCTCGTCAACTTCGTTAGGGTGCTAGTTATTGAAACTAGGCTTTAGAAGTCATGCTTTAAGTGTGCTCATCGACTTCGTTAGGGTTCTAGTTATTGAAACTAGGCTTTAGAAGTCATGCTTTAAGTGTGCTCATCGACTTCGTTAGGTAATCTCGGCATTGTAAATAACGCTAAGAACGTGTTATGCACTATAATCAAAGCTTGATGTAAATAAAATAAATGAAATTTTATTGATGAAATCAAACTAAGACACAACTAGATATCAACTATAGAATCTAAGACCGAAAATCTGATAAAAAGAATAAATAGCTAGCCGAGGTGCTACTGATAGTACTTTCTCAAGTGCTCGGAATGCCATGGGTGTTTAAGCTCTTTTCCTTCCGGAGTTTTGAGCATGTAGGTCCCTTCCCGTATAATGTGGGTATGATGTAAGGGCCTTCCCAGTTTGGCGAGAGCTTATTTTGTTGTGCCTTCAAGTGTGTCGACTCAATTTTTCTGAGTACCCAGTCACCGACCTCAAAGGTTCTCTTTTTCACTTTGCTGTCATGGTAGGCCTTGGTTCTTTGCTTGTAATTGATCATTCTGAGTTGGGCGGCTAGCCTTTTTTCGTCGACTAGATCCAGGTCCAGTAGTCGGTTGTATTCATTAGCGACCTCGTCATAGTTGGTTACTCTGAACGTCGGCAAGGCCATCTCGGCTGGTGCCATTGCTTCTGAACCGTAGGTCATAGCAAAGGGTGTCTCCCCAGTTGGCCCCCGAGTGGTTGTACGGACGGCCCATAAAGCTAGGGGGAGTTCGTCCAGCCACTTTCCTTGACTGCCTTCTAAGTTCTTGGTGAGTGCACTTAAGACAAGTTTGTTGGCGGCTTCGGCTTGTCCATTGCCTTGAGGATGACTGACTGACGACTTCTTGTGCTTGACTCCCAACCTATTCATCTCCTCGGTGAAAGCATCAGAGAATTGTAGGCCATTGTCTGTCACTATAGTGTGTGGCACGCCAAACCGACACCATATGTAATCATGGATAAAGTTGATGGCGTTCTCTTCAGTGATCTTTGCTAGTGGTTTCGCCTCTACCCACTTGGTGAAGTAATCGACCGCCACAATTACATATTTGTTGCTCCCTTTGGCTAATGGGAATGGTCCAATGATGTCGACTCCCCACATGTCGAATGGCCATGTCGGTATGATCAAGCTTTGTTCTACGGCAGGTACTTTGGGTAAGTTGGAGTAGCGTTGACATTTGTCACATTTCTTTGCATAGGCTTGGGCATCCTCCCTTATATTTGGCCAATAGTAGCCAAGTGTGATGATCTTGTCGGCAAGGGTTCTGGCCCCCGGGTGTCCCCCACAAACTCCCCCATGTACCTCGGTGAGGAGTTTCTCAGTGCTTTTTGGCGCAACACATCTAAGGAGAGGTCTGGAGAATGACCTTCTGTACAGGATGCCGTTCCAGACTATGTATCTTGCCGTCTTCTTTTTGATCGATTTGGCCTCTAACTTGTCTTCAGGAAGCTTTCCCTTCTCCAAGTAGTCTTTGTAGTCGTCGATCCATGTCCTTTCCTCATCATCCAGGAGCAAAATCTCCAGTCTTTCATAAGCAGGCTGGTCGGTATAAATGATTAAGGGATCCGAGTCTTCAGCTGTTGCCATCTTTGAAAGCAGGTCGGCTTCCAGGTTGTATTCTCTACCAACTTGCCGTATATCCCAGAACTCAAAGTTCTTGGTCAGGTTTAGGACGAGATCTTTGTACTTGGTCAGCATGTGGTTTTCGGTGTTGTATTCCCCTTTAACTGATTCACCACCAGTTGGGAGTCGCTGTATGCTACCAATCTCGTTGCACCAAATAACTTGGCTCTTTCAAGTCCCAGGATTAGGGCTTCATATTCAGCTTGATTATTTGAGGCGGGGAACTTGAACCTGATAAAATCACGTGCAACATGCTCGCCGGCAGGGCTAGTCAAGTAGACTCCGGCGCCGCTTCTACCTTGGGTAGTTGACTCGTCGGTGTATAGGACCCAACAGTTGGGAGGTAGCTCTTCCAAGGGTTCTCTATCCATAGGGAACTTCCTCTTTCGGGTGGTCACCGTATGTTCACTTGTGAAGGCGGTCTCGACTAATAAATCAGCAAGAGTTTGGGCTAGAAGAGTCTTCCTCGGCTTGTAGGTTATGTCGAATTCGGTCAGTTCGATCGACCAGTTAAGTAGGCATCCTGAGCTGTCCATCTTGTGAAGTATTTTTCTAAGAGGAGCGTCGGTGTAGACCGTGATTGGATGAGCTGAGAAGTAGGCTCGTAATTTTCTGGCCGTAATTACCAAGGCATAAGAAATTTTCTCGGCATTGAAGTACCTGCTCTCGGTATCTGACAGTGCCTTGCTGACGTAGTAGACCGGCTTCTGGATGCCGCCTTCTTCTCTAACGAGTACAGCTGCTACGGCTCGGTCGGTCGCTGCTAAGAAGACGTACAATGTCTCTCCCATGACCGGGCTGCTAAGTAGAGGTGGAGAGCCGAGGTAGTCTTTCAGTTGCTGGAACGAGGTCGAGCACTCAGGCGTCCAAGCAAAATCCTTCGTTCCCTTCAAGGCTTTGAAAAAGGGGAGGGATTTTTCTGCCGATTTGGCGATAAACCTACCGAGTGCCACTACTCTCCCGTTCAACCTTTGAACCTCTTTGACACAAATCGGCTCCTTCATGTCAATCAAGGCTTGGATCTTTTCTGAATTAGCCTCGATGCCTCGCTGAGAAACCATGAAACCCAGAAACTTACCCGCGGTAACCCCGAAGACGCACTTGCTAGGGTTGAGCTTCATATCGTTAGCTTTCAAGTTGTCAATGGTCTCTTTCAGATCTGGTATATGGCTGCCGATCTTGGTCTTGATCACCATGTCATCAATGTAGGCCTCCATATTCCGTCCTATCTGAGATTTGAAGACCTTGTTAACCATCCTCTGATACGTGGCTCCTGCATTCTTTAGGCCGAAAGGCATCATGACGTAGCAGTATACGCCACCTGCGGCTTGAAAAGCCGTCCTTTCTATGTTGTCCTCAGCCATTTTTGACTTGATGATAGCCAGAGTAGGCGTCCAAGAAACTGAGGGTTTGATGGCCGGCAATGGACTCTACGAGCTTGTCAATCCTGGGGAGGGGATAGCTATTTTTGGGACAGGCCTTGTTCAGGTCCGTAAAGTCCACGCACATCCTCCATTTGCCATTGTGCTTCTTTACCATGACGACGTTGGCAAGCCACTCGGGGTATGTTGCCTCTCTTATAATGCCGTCTTTGAGGAGTTTGTCGACCTCGGTCTCAATTGCTTTTTCCTAGTCGGTAGAGAAGATTCGTCTCGTCTGCTTGACCGGTTTGAAGAACTTGTCGAAATCCAGTTTGTGGAGAGCGACGGCTTCCTTTACTCCCAACATGTCATCTACTTTCCAAGCAAATACGTCCAAGTTGTTTTGGAGTAGGGATATGAGCTCTTCTCGTTCTTGTTGGGAGAGTTGCTTCCCAATCTTTATTTTCTGATCTGGATAGTCTGGGTTGATGACGACCTCGTCTAACTGATCTACAGGTTTAAGTTCGGGACCGTCTCTGAACTCTAGGGTCTCGACAATGATCTGCTTGACCTTCTCCTTGTCCTCCCCTTCCAAACTTAGGTTTTCCATGTCTAACAGTTTCTCGATCTCGGTTTCCATGTCAGTCGGCTGTGTGGCCCCCGAGCTTGGGACGATGGCGAGAGCCAAGTTACTCAGCTCGTCCGAAGCTGTGTTCATCGAGATGCAGCCGAAGCCGTCTAAGCCGTAAGTAACCTCGGCCTTAGTTGGGACGTCATTGTCAAGAATAACCCACTCTTCAGGTTCATCTTCAACAGTCGCCAATATAATACCGATATGTGGCGTCGAGGTTGTAACCGTGGTTGATTTTGAAACCGTGATTCTTTTATCTGGATCCTGGACTTCATCACATGTTCCACAAAATCTCTATGCGATCCTGGGACGCACCCAATTCCACCCAGGGTGGGGAACTTCACCCTTTGGTAGGGGAGGGAGGCAACCAGACCCAACTTTCCTTGACTGGGTGCACCTAGGATAGCATGGTAATCACTATCCAGATCCATGACTATGAAGGTGACCGTGGCCGAGGTTTTGCAGGGATGAGTGCCGATTTCCAAGAGTAAGTCGACGGTTCCTTTGGCATCGGCCTTATGATTAGTGAACCCTTCTAGCCTTCCATTATATGGGGTCAGCATTGTATCAAGAAGTTCCATCTCTTTAAAAGTGCGATAGTATAGCACATCCTTGGCTGCTCCGGAGTCTATGAGGAGCCTGTCTGACTCGCAATTATCAATGCGGCCTGTGATGACCAATGATTGTTCTCTCATCGTACGGTTTCCCGCCAACTCATTCGGAGAAAAACTAATCACTTCCTCCCTCTCATGTATCCAAGGAGGGATGTGGAAGACTTTACTTAGCTCGTAAATCTGCTCCTTGAGTTTCTTGTTTGATGGAATTTCCTCTTTGATCACGCCTATCAACCTGGCCCGAGGTGGCCTGTCTACCTGGTCATTGTTTTTGTCTTCTTCCCTTGGGCGTTTTTTGTCCTTGGCCATGAACTGATTGAGCTTTCCTTGATCGGCCCATTTCTGTAGAATCTTCTTCAGAGCAAAACAGTTCTCGGTGTCGTGGCCGTTATCTCTGTGATAGGAGCAATACTTTGTGGTATCCCTTGGGTATTTCGGGCTGTCTTTTAGAGGCTTGGGGTTGGGGAGATCCACCAGATTCATGATCTCAGAGATCGGTTTATTGAATGTGGTGAATGTCTCGGTCCCCCTGGTCCTGTTCTTGCCTTTACCGTTTCCCCCGTTGTTCCCCTGGGACGAGTTCCCGTTATGCGACTTGTCATGATATCGGTCCCGTTCCTTATGACCATATAACGTCTTTTCTTATCCTCGGCGATGGCCGTGGCGTAAGCAACGTGGTACAATTCGGTTTTTGTGAGGGGCTCTCTGACCGACAGTTCATAAGTTAACTGCTCTGAACTGTGACCATTCGTGAAGCATACAATGATCTCCCTGTCGGTCAAGCGTTCTTCTATTGAGTCGGCAAGGTCCCTAAACCGGTTGTAGAAGCTTAGGGTGGACTCGTTTTTGCTCTGGACCATGTTGGCTAGGTCAGACAATCTTTTCTTCCTCGCCCCAGCGGTAGCAAAATATTCTAAAAATTGTGATTTCAACTTGGCAAAGGAATTGATGCTCCTTTTCTCAAGATCCATGAACCAGGACCGAGCTGCCTTTGTTAAGGTGCTTGCAAAGGTCTTACACAGTACGTCGTCCTGATTGGACACTAGGGCCATGGTGGCCTCAAAGGCTTGGACGTGATCCAGAGTGTTGGTCCCAGAGGGCAACAAGGGTATAGAACCGCTAGAGGGGGGGTGAATAGCGGTCCGAAACTTTTTCTAAAATGCCCTTAAAATCAATCGAGTACTTATCAGTTTGGCCAACTGCGGTTCAAAGCACAAGAACCGACTGATAAAATGCACAGCGGAGTTTGCGGTTTGGCCAAATATGTTAGTTAAAGAGTTGGGAGGTTTGACTCGGGTTGAGAAAACAATATGATGCAACAGAATAGTTAAACTTAAAGTTTAAAGGAAAACACAATTCATCTTTCAAGTCATTTCGTATAAGGAAACAAGTTCAAGACCACAAACAAGAAAGATAAATATCAAGACAGAAAATAAAGATCAAACACACAAATTGAAGAGGTTCGTTCTTAAATGAACTACGTCCTCTACCTAGATGGTTAGTCTAGGATTTTCTAATAGCTATGAGACTTGTATTAATTTAGAGGAGGTTTTACAAGATGAATCTAAACTCTAAACAATAAGTCTAACCTAAGCTATAATAACAACCGGTGTTTTCGAAGTATATAATCTATGTGATCATATAAATCGGGTGTGTGTGTGTGAAAAGAAATCAAATGCTCTAAGTATCTAAATGATGGTTGAGCAAATGGAATTCTTTCGGTGTAAAGGCTAAGTATGAACGGTTGTTAGGCTTGAAGCTTTGATGAAGAACTGGGTTTGCAATGGAGATGGTTTGAAGATATGAATATCTGGGTTTAAATCTTCAAAGCAAACTTGAATACTTGGGAATGAATCTCTTGAAGCTCAGCAACCTTCATTGTTGAATAATGGAGGCTATTTATAGGCAGAGCACCCTTGTGACCGTTGGGTAAAGATTTGAATCAAATCTGAAGGGTACAGTGCTGTCGAAATCCCATTGGTTGAGCTGTCATTTTCGTCCTTGGTTTTGTCTTGTAGTCCTAGGTAGTTGTTGCACCACTACCTGACATTTGTCCTTTGTTGCAGAAAGGACTAACGGTAAACAATTCAAACTGATAGACAAACCGACATTCCTTGCAGAAACTCCAAGTTAACTTAGATTTATTTTGACATGACATAACAACATCCTTTTACGGTCAAAAAAGGAATGTTTGTCTAAGGAATAAATGACATATCTTTTTTTCTTCAATAACTGCTCTGCGGTTTCACCAAGCATAGGGGCGGTTTGAAGAATGATCTTGATGGGCGGTTTCATCAAACATGCAAACTGCAGTTTGATGAAAACTGAAGGGCTCCATGCTGGCGGTCTCAAGATGACGGCTTGAAGCACTAAACCGCTAATGATACAACCGAACTATACTCAGCCTAGACAAACAAAAATCTAGAAATGGACTTATCAAAAAATTGAAGTAGAACTTCATTACATGCGGTCCTAAAGTCCATAAAAAGACACATGGCATGGATCTGTTGGGTTTCGATCAAACATGCGCAGCGGAATTTAGCATTTAAAATTTTTGAAACCCAAAGCCCATAGATCCGTTCATATGATTAAATCAATTATCATAACATGAATATAGGATAAAACTAACCCTTGATGGCTATCAAATTTTCTCTTGGTCTTTGGTGGAGATTTGAAGACTTGATCACGATCACAAAGTTTGAACACGAACTTTGAAGATGATGTTTTTCACCCTCTAGCGGTATCCACACTTCGAACGAATATCAAAGGAGCTTCTTTGATCTTGGTTGCTAGACCAAATTGTGAAACACGTTTTCACAATGAATTTGAACTATATGGAATTTTTCTTTTGTGTATTATTTTGTTCTTTGACCAAGGATGTCTTAGAACAAAGTAAAACCTCTCTCAAACTCTTTGGAGACTCACAAAAGGCTATGTCTAAAGTTCTGGCCGAAATCATCCTTTTATACACAAGCAAGACCTATTACAAATAGGAACCTTGTGTCAAAAGACATTCCAAATCGAATTAGGAAAGTGCCAGCCGACAGTACTGTGCGGCCGCCCAGAATTCACCGTGCGCTCGCACATCTATCTGAAACAAAATGGTACAATTCTGAGCTAAGTGTGCGGCCGCCCATTCCATACTGTGCGGTCGGCCACTTCCCCAGAATGTCCAGAATTTCCAAAATTCCAATATTGTCCTTTTAAAGATTCGTTCTATTGTGTGTGACCCTCTAGGATTATACTAAGTTGGCAATGGGTTCAAACATGAAACCATAAGATATGATTAGGTTCTAGCAAACCGTCATACCTACCCAAATAGTATAACTAGATACAAGTTCGCATTCCTTTTAGAATATGTCATAATCCCTTTGTCCACGATGTCATTGAACACAAGTCATGGTCAAACAGTCAACTTGTTTTGTTCAATACTTTCTCGATTCCGAATATGTTGATAATCCAAATGCCATTGATCCAATCAATTCATTTGAGTCCGGCCGAACATTTCATCAACATCATTCCTACGAGAGGCCCAAGTTTGACATCTCTCCGAAGAGGGACAAATCCATTTAGCTTATTATTCTTCCCTACGTGAATCCGATTATGCCAATCATACCCTTTATAACTACCCGGTTAAAGGTAGCGTTTGAATATGTCAAACATAATGTTCATCAAGTGGAAGACTATAATAACTTCATGTCTAAGGATTCAAATGACATAACTAATATAACATATATTTGTTCGACATAGACCATGACATAAATCTCATACAGCGGGTCATGTCCAGTACCTTGTTCCAAACAAGTACCCATAAATATAACATGATCATCCCATGATCATTTAGCCTTTATACTAGTGCTTAACAAGTACTAGGGACGGAGATTATTATAAGTAAACATGAACAACAATAATAATCAAAACATCTCTTTATTGATATGAAATAAATGATAACAATTACAACGTTTATTAAACGTGCCTAGGGCACCACTGCCAACAATCTCCCACTTTCCCTAGGCCCAATCTCCCATGTATCTAATACCCATGGACCTAACATGACCATCTTGTTTAGCTTGTGGAAGTCCCTTTGTTAGCGGGTCCGCAACATTGTCATCAGTAGGTACTCTGCATATATTTACGTCTCCCCTATCAACGATCTCTCGAATGATATGAAAACGCCTAAGTATGTGTTTGGATTTCTGATGTGCTATTGGTTCCTTTGCTTGAGCAATAGCACCATTATTATCGCAATAAAGGTCTATTGGATTAGCAATACTAGGAACCACTTCAAGTTCAGTTATGAACTTTTTAATCCAAACAGCTTCCTTTGCAGCATCCGATGCAGCAATATACTCAGCGTCTGTTGTAGAATCAGCGGTTGTACTTTGCTTGGAACTCTTCCAGCTTACAGCTCCACCATTTAACATAAACACAAAACCCGATTGCGATCGGCTATCATCTTTGTCGGTTTGGAAGCTTGCATCCGTGTAAGCATTTACAACGAGATCATCTTCCATTCCTCCATAGACCAAAAACAAGTCTTTAGTTCTTCTCAAGTACTTAAGAATCGCTTTTACAGCTATCCAGTGATTTTCGCCAGGGTCGGATTGGTATCTACTTGTCATGCTCAAAGCATAAGAAACATCCGGTCTAGTACAAATCATGGCATACATGATGGACCCAATTGCCGAAGCATATGGAACATCATTCATTTTCTCACGCTCATCGTTTGTCTTAGGACATTGAGTCTTGCTTAGAGAAACTCCATGTAACACGGGCAAGGTGCCTCTCTTAGAATTTTCCATACGAAATCTTCTAATGACCTTGTCAATGTATGTACTTTGGCTTAAACCAAGTAGCCTCCTTGATCTATCTCTATAGATCTTAATGCCAAGAATATATGCGGCTTCACCCATATCTTTCATTGCGAAGCACTTTCCTAACCAAGTCTTCACAGACTGAAGTGTAGGAATGTCGTTTCCAATGAGCAATATGTCATCCACGTATAAGACAAGGAATAGCACTATGCTCCCACTAATCTTCTTGTATACACAAGGCTCATCTTCGTTCTTGATGAAACCAAACTCTTTGACCGATTCATCAAAATGGAGATTCCAACTCCTAGAAGCTTGCTTCAATCCATAGATGGATCTCTGCAACTTGCATACCTTAGAATCTTGTTCAAAACCTTCTGGTTGTGTCATATACACATCCTCTTGGAGTTTTCCATTCAGGAAAGCGGTTTTGACGTCCATCTGCCATATTTCATAGTCATGATATGCGGCAATGGCAAGCAAAATTCTTATATACTTGATCATTGCTACGGGTGAAAAGGTCTCATCATAGTCAATACCATGAACTTGCCTATAACCCTTCGCTACAAGCCTAGCTTTGTAAGTATACACCTTCCCATCCATGTCAGTCTTCTTCTTGAAGACCCATTTGCATCCTATGGTTTTTACACCTTCGGGCGCATCAATCAAATTCCAAACTTGATTGCCTTGCATGGATTGTAATTCGGATTCCATGGCTCCAAGCCACTTGTCCGAATCAGGAGAAGACATCGCCTCTTGGTAGGTTGACGGTTCATCATTCTCAATGATTTCTACCTCATTACTATCCGTTATGAGAAATCCATATCTCTCAGGCTCGGATCGTAACCTACTAGATCTGCGAGTTGCTTGTGTATTTTGAACAGTTTCCACAACTCCTTGTGGTTCTTGTTCTTGTTCCACTATTGGTTCAATGTTATTTTCTGGGTCTCGAATTTCTTCAAGATTTATTTTACTCCCACTGATTTCTTTGGAGAGAAACTCTTTCTCTAGAAAGAGACCAGTTCGGGCAACAAACACTTTGTTGTCCTCTCGGTTGTAAAAGTAATATCCTCTAGTTTCCTTTGGATATCCCACGAAAATACATTTGTCAGATTTGTGTGCAAGTTTGTCAGAGACAAGTCTTTTGACAAAGGCTTCGTAACCCCAAATCTTCATGAAAGATAAACAAGTTTTCTTTCCGCTCCACATCTCATATGGAGTCTTTTGAACCGATTTAGTTGGAACACGATTTAGTGTGAAAGCAGCGGTTTCTAGAGCGTAACCCCAAAAGGATATTGGAAGATCAACTTGACTCATCATTGATCGAACCATGTCTAACAAAGTCCGATTTCTCCTCTCGGACACACCATTCCATTGTGGCGTTCCAGGTGGAGTTAATTGTGAAACTATTCCACAATTCTTTAGATGATCATCAAATTCTTGACTCTCATTTTGAAATATTCTAAATATCTCAAATGCTTCACTCTTATGTTTCATTAGGTAAACATACCCAAATCTACTATAATCATCAGTGAAGGTTATGAAGTATTGAAATCCTCCCCTAGCATTGCTACTTAATGGTCCGCATACATCAGAATGTATCAACCCCAATAAGTCACTTGCCCTTTCACCCATCTTGGTAAAAGGTGTCTTAGTCATTTTTCCAAGTAGACACGACTCACAAGTATCATATGACTCTAAGTCACATGAACCCAAAAGTCCGTCCCCATGGAGTTTTGAGATACGCTTCTCATTAATATGACCGAGACGGCAATGCCACAAATAAGTATGATTTACATCATTAGGTTTAGATTTCTTATTTACATGATAGACATTGTCATTATTTTCATTCTTGACATCCAAGATATAAAGGCCATTAAATGAATTAGCAATACCATAAAGCACATCATTTAAATAAATATAAAATTTCTTATTCTCAATAAGAAACTTAAAACCTTCATTATCCAAACAAGAAATTGAAATAATATTTCTGCTTAAATCCGGAACATAATAACAATTGTTCAAAACAAGAATTAATCCGGAAGGTAAAGTGACTTCATAAGTCCCTACGGCTAATGCAGCAACTCTTGCTCCATTTCCCACGCGTAGATCTACTTCAGCTTCTTTAAGCAGTCTCCTATTCTTTAGTCCCTGCATATTTAGACAAATGTGAGAACCACATCCGGTATCCAATACCCAAGAATCAGTGGTAGAAAGGAGAATATCTATCATATAGATACCTGAAGTCGACGCAGCCTTGCTGCTCTTCTTCTTCTTTTGCTCTTCCAAGAAAGCCTTGCAATTACGTTTCCAATGACCAATTTCTTGACAATGGAAACAGATTGCATCCTTTTGTGAATCGGGTTTTTCCTCAGAAGCCTTGGCAACCTTTGCCTTGCTTATTTTGGGTTTGACAACTTTCTTACCCTTTCCTTTGGCACTAGCCTTCTTCCCATCATGAACCAAGAGCACGGGAGAACCTTTCTCCACAATTTTCATCTCTGCAGTTTTGAGCATCCCATGCAACTCAGAGAGATTCTTATCCATTCCATGCATGTTATAATTCATCACAACTGATTATAACTTTTAGGCAATGAATTAAGAATGAGATCCGTGGCTAGCTCCAATGGGATTTGATAGCCAAGTTTCTCAAGGTGCTCTACATAACCTTTCATTTTAAGAAAGTGAGGACTCACTTGTTGCCCTTCATTCATTTTACAAGTAGTGAATGCAACAATGGTCTTGTACCTCTCTTGCCTAGCTTGCTCTTGAAACATAGTTCTCAACTCCACGCCTATCTCATAGGCTTCCAAATGTTCCAAACTTTGTTGGAGTTTTGAGCACATAGCAGCAAGCATGAGACAACTTACATCTCTGGAATCATTACGATGTTTCTTGTAATTGTCTCTTTCTGCCCTAGGGGCAGTAGGCGGTGGTTCAGCAGGGAGAGGCCCATCGAGAATGTACAACTTATCTTCTTGCCTAAGAATGATTCTTATGCTACAGATCCAATCCATAAAGTTAGTACCATTCTCTTCGAGCTTATCCTTCTCAAGGATCGATCGCAACGACATTGATTGAGTGTTATTAGTCATTATCTATAAATATGCAAAATTTCCAAAATTTAATAAGTACCGGTTTTCATTAAAGAGATAAATAATGTATTTTTCAAACAAAATACTCCCACTAAATTATATAACCTTCTTATACATCCAATGTATAATATAATTTAATTGGGCCAAGATCCAACTTTAATTTAACTTTTGAGTTCACGGAGGCGGACTGCTCAAAAACTAAATTAATTAGGTAGACAATCATGTTAATCATATCCCATATGATTTTTAGATCCTTTTTATGAGATTCTTTGAGAAATCCAATTTCAAAAAGCATGTTTAATCTCATCTTTTGCCTAGGCCCAAAACTGTTTTGACGCCTAATTAAGTCCAACCATTTTAAATGCATATGAACCATTCAATATAATGCACCTTGCGGAGGCAAGCCCACATTAAACTAATGAACCTCATCTTGGTCATACATGAATAAACTTAATGCACCTCGCGGAGGCGAATCCACATCAAGATCACCCATGTATAAACAAGTGTTTTAATCATGGTATGGCAATGAAGGACTTAAAACTTTCTTTGAAGGTTCATCACATATAGCATATAACACATTTATGAGCACATAATATAAACATGTTACACATCAAGTTTAGCCACTAAATTAATCTCCATTAATTTAAGCATGATATTTATGTGTCATTAGTTTCTCTATAATTATGAGGATGAGACTATTTCAACTTCGGTTATTATCTCCAAATCAAGACAACAAGAAGTGCGGTCGAACTAAGCCATTAGGCAACCACAATCCCGCACTAATTCAAGAAACGAAGAAAGTAGTCCATGTGGCAGAAACTAAAAAATAGATGGTCTCGATGAACGTAGGCCAATTGCATTCACAATTCCACATGGATCTCCAAACTTTGAATCAAGAACTTTGTTTCTCAATTTTAGCAATTATGAACTCTTCATAATTCTAACTTCGTTTTATCTTTGAAACTTTGATTGCGATCAATTTTGGGAAACACAATCTCGATGAACGCAGATTAGCCATCCAAAACTTGAACCAATCTAGGAATCACAAGACTAAAACAAATAGGAAAATCAAACCCCAAAATCCACACACAAACCAACTACCCAAAACCCATTCCAGATCAGCAAGTCTGGACTGGTTCTGTTACTGGTTTTGTTGAATTTTTTCGAAAAATTCCAGATTCTGTTTTTGACCAAAATCAGACCTTCTGATCCCCTTGTGCGGCCGCCTAAAAACTCTTGTGCGGTCGCCCAAAACCGTGCGGCCGCCCAAGGCGTTTTATGCGGTCGCCCGGGGTCATCAGAATGTGCAGAATTTTCAAAGTTCGAAAATTTTGTCTCAAAATCGTTTTTCCCCTATTATTAAAACTTTGATCCAATCAAAAATTAATAATCAACAATTCTGAATCCACCATAATTTATTTATTGCGATTGAATCGTGCGATTAAAGTTGCAAAACAATAAACCACATAAAATCACAAAACACATATATATCATATATTCCAATATTCATATCATGCAAGGCACATAAACAATTTATATACACATAACATGATCTAGGTATTGAAATAATCAACATGAACGGGGCTCTGATACCACTGTTGGGTTTCGATCAAACATGCGCAGCGGAATTTAGCATTTAAAATTTTTGAAACCCAAAGCCCATAGATCCGTTCATATGATTAAATCAATTATCATAACATGAATATAGGATAAAACTAACCCTTGATGGCTATCAAATTTTCTCTTGGTCTTTGGTGGAGATTTGAAGACTTGATCACGATCACAAAGTTTGAACACGAACTTTAAAGATGATAATTTTCACCCTCTAGCGGTATCCACACTTCGAACGAATATCAAAGGAGCTTCTTTGATCTTGGTTGCTAGACCAAATTATGAAACACGTTTTCACAATGAATTTGAACTATATGGAATTTTTCTTTTGTGTATTATTTTGTTCTTTGACCAAGGATGTCTTAGAACAAAGTAAAACCTCTCTCAAACTCTTTGGAGACTCACAAAAGGCTATGTCTGAAGTTCTGGCCGAAATCATCCTTTTATACACAAGCAAGACCTATTCCAAATAGGAACCTTGTGTCAAAAGACATTCCAAATCGAATTAGGAAAGTGCCAGCCGACAGTACTGTGCGGCCGCCCAGAATTCACTGTGCGCTCGCACATCTATCTGAAACAAAATGGTACAATTCTGAGCTAAGTGTGCGGCCGCCCAGTCCATACTGTGCGGTCGCCCACTTCCCTAGAATGTCCAGAATTTCAAAAATTCCAATATAGTCCTTTTAAAGATTCGTTCTATTGTGTGTGACCCTCTAGGATTATACTAAGTTGGCTATGGGTTCAAACATGAAACCATAAGATATGATTAGGTTCTAGCAAACCGTCATACCTACCCAAATAGTATAACTAGATACAAGTTCGCATTCCTTTTAGAATATGTCATAATCCCTTTGTCCACGATGTCATTGAACACAAGTCATGGTCAAACAGTCAACTTGTTTTGTTCAATACTTTCTCGATTCCGAATATGTTGATAATCCAAATGCCATTGATCCAATCAATTCATTTGAGTCCGGCCGAACATTTCATCAACATCATTCCTACGAGAGGCCCAAGTTTGACATCTCTCCGAAGAGGGACAAATCCATTTAGCTTATTATTCTTCCCTACGTGAATCCGATTATGCCAATCATACCCTTTATAACTACTCGGTTAAAGGTAGCGTTTGAATATGTCAAACATAATGTTCATCAAGTGGAAGACTATAATAACTTCATGTCTAAGGATTCAAATGACATAACTAATATAAGATATATGTTCGACATAGACCATGACATAAATCTCATACAGCGGGTCATGTCCAGTACCTTGTTCCAAACAAGTACCCATAAATCTAACATGATCATCCCATGATCATTTAGCCTTTATACTAGTGCTTAACAAGTACTAGGGACGGAGATTATTATAAGTAAACATGAACAACAATAATAATCAATACATCTCTTTATTGATATGAAAAAAATGATAACAATTACAACGTTTATTAAACGTGCCTAGGGCACCACTGCCAACAGGATCAATCAAATTAAGGTGGGTGTACTAACAATGAATCCTAACAATCTCCTCCTATTTGATTGATGCCATTACCACACTATGATAATAGCAAAACATTGTACTTGGTAAGAACATGTCCGAAATAAATTTCATGAAATTGCATGTCCCAAGTCCAATGCACACACTATGCTAGATCATAGATTTCTAATCTATCAAAAACAAAGGAAATGAAGAAAAGATAGAAAACAAATACATTCAGATGCATATAAAATGATATGATTTTGAGGATCAGAAATGCATGTTTAAACTGAATGTTTAAAACACAATGCACTTAAAAATATTTTCATGATGAATGTAGTGCATGAGGTTTTAAGAAATACAAGCATTGTTTCACAAACAAGCAGTTTGAATAAACAAAATTTTGGAAACAGAATGCTATGCAGTCATTCTCATTATAATTCAATCATAAGGATGGTAACTTACAATGTATGAATTACAAGAGACATCAAAAAGAAAGACTACGAAATGAAATCTAGTCTACTTTATCTGCAACAGAACCCCTTGCAGCAGCAGCATCATCTGCGGTTTGGTTCTGAACGGTTTGAGCGTCTTGAGCAGCTTGTTCTTCTGCAACTTGAGCATCAACAGCAGGGGCGGTTTGATCAACATTCCTAGAACCGGAGCCACGGGCAGTTTCAAAAACAAAGTCAGCTGCACGAAGCCGAACTTCAGTCGGTTCATCAATCTTTAATTCAATTGCAGCGGCTTGCTTGACAAGTTTCCCGGTTCTATACAGGATAAGCTCAGAAGAATCAAGTGCATGCTGGGCCAAAATGTCAAGTTTCTCAACAACAGATTGAAGTGATGCATCAACGGCTTGAAACTTTAAGTTGCAAAGATCATTGTTGGTTCTGACAAGATCTTGAAGAGCCAGTTGATTTTCCAAAATGAGGTTCAATCTCTCATCTAGTTGTTGTTGTCTTGATCTATCATCAAATCTCTCATTCACTCTCTCCCCCTTAATGGCATCAAGATCAGTTTGTAAAGTGAGGAGATGAGTGTCAAACCGAGAAGTGGCGGTTTGCTGATGAACTTGAATATTCCTAACCGCATCTATTAAATCGGCGGTTGTAGCATGAAGGGGTAGAATTGGATAGGAAGGAATTGAAGAGGGCGGTTCATCAGAAGGAGTGTAGTCAGGGATGTTCTCATCACTAGCAGTATCATCATCAGAAATTGAGATGGCATCATCAGACTGATGGGATGAAGAAGGCATTTTGGCTTTACCTTTCAAGAGAATGTGTGCCTCTTCTAAAGTTTCACCCATAGAAACCCTAATGGTGGTTTCAAGTTCTATGGGATCAAAAGGAAGGAAAAAATAATAAGGAATAATTTTGGTTTGAGGAGGAGAAGGAGGAGGAGGAGGAGGAGGAGAAGGAAGAGCAACATATCTCATATAGTCATCATAGAGAAAGATGGAAGGAGAAGGCACAAGGAATAATCTATAGAGATTAGGAATGCAAAGACAATTAAAGAATAGAAAGAATTGGGAGGCAAGAGTGGGATCCATGAGTACCTGATAGGCAATCTCTCCCATCAATTGTTCAGCAACTGAAAGAATTATCTTCTCAACTGCGGCTTCCATCTCATCCTTGGGAAAAATAGCATAAGGATTAGGGCGGCCAGCCTTCAAGAATCTATCTTCGGCTTTGGCGGTGGCACGAGCATGGGCTCCAGCCCTTCGTTACCTAGAGGTTTCAGTCTTGAACCGCTTCAAGTAGGAGGCCAGTTCAGCAGCACTTTTCCTTTTCCTAGTCTTCGGTTTAATGAATGAAACCGATGGCGGAGCAGATGGAGAAACTGAAGACAGAGCCATCGGTTGGACCGACGTAGAAACCGAAGGTTGAGCAGATGAAAGAACTTGTGATGGTTGAACCGCTGCAGCATATGGTAAGTCTGGAGATGAAGATGGAGTATATTCTGGTGAATCAAAATCCAGTTTTCTTTTAAGTGAAGGAGGGGAGACCTCAACCATCATTGGGTCAATTCCTGCCTTTCTCATCTCAGCTCTCTCTCTTAATTCTTTTGCAAATGGACCTTCAAGAGGTGAATGATCCCTTTTGTCATGAGCCTCACTGAAGTCAATTGCACCCGGTGGCCTAGACTGCCAATGTTCCACAAACTCATACTTCTTTATCAACTTTCTCTTCTTCTTTGGCGGTTAAACCTCTAGAACTTCATCATCTTGCTCAGGTTCACCAAGTGCCTCAGACACATCAGTCTGCTCAGGCAATACTGCAGCCTCAAACTCATCGGTTTGCTCAGGCTGAACCGCAATGGTAGATACATCGGTTTGTTCAACTAGAACCGCATCCTCAGACACTTCGGTCTGCTCAGGATCGGTTTGAGAGGAGGGTTTGAGGTTTGGGAAGGCTTTGTAAATTTCAGCCAACTGTTCTTCAGAGAATTGAACAGAGGGCGGTTTAGAAGTTAAAGGTTTAGGAGGAGAGGAGATAGGAAGGAAAAGATGAGGTGAAGGGATGAGTTCTGGAATGGATTTAGCTTTGGCAGCTTTAAGAGAGGCGGCATCCATAGCAAAGTTGATGGATTTCTCCACATTTTGATGTAATGGAGATAGGGGTTTAATTTGAGGTTTGGGAATTGAGGGTTTAGAAGCGATAGGTTTGGAAAGGGTAGGAGATAGTCTGATAGGGGGAAAAGAGGTTGAAGAAGATGAAGGTTTTGATGACGGTTTGGATGAGGGTTTAGGAGGCGGTTTGGATAAGTCTGATTTTGTAATAACTGAAGGGATTTGAGCAGTTCCCTTTCTCTTCCTTGGAGCAGCGGTTTCCTTGGTACGAGCCACAGGTTGAGACCGAACTACAGGCTCCCCCTCAACTGCAGACTCCCCCTCAGCCTGTACTGCGGTCTGAGCTAACTGACTTAACCCCAGTCGGTTTAGAGTAGCAGTTTGACCTTCATTCCTTAGCATCGTAGCATGGGCTTGATCAGCAATGGCACCAGCATACGGTTTCCTAGATTTGTTGAGCCGAGCCTCAGGAAATGGTCCACGTTCGGCTTCAGGAAGAGGGTCCTCATTCCAAACTGTTTGAACATACCGCCATCCAAATGCGGTTCTGAAGGCATCTAGTTTTGATAATCCAAAGATAGATTCTCAATTGGATCCAACCAATAGTCCTTGTTGTCAGCAGAGAACTTGAAAATGTCAGTATCCTGATGCAGGAACTTAGTCAGCAACCTGCAATGAGTTCTGACCTTGGATTTTCCAGCGGCTTTAGCACCATGGAGGCGGTTTAGAGCATTGATGATCTCTTCATCACAAACCTTGGGCCAGTGCAATTTCTTCCCTTTAAGAATGGCCACACAGTAAGCATACTGTTCACTTGTAAAGTTGTTGTGGTTTCCATTCTTGCACATGACTCCAGAATCAACCAATTCACATAGATGAGCCATCACCTCTCCAAAGTCCTTTTGGAGGAATTCTTGGTGGAGAAATAATTAACTCCAATCAAATCCATTGTAGTATTACTCAGAAGTTCCGGTTTTATCCCCATAACTCCAGAGTTCTCAAGACCAGCTAGAACTGCGATCTTGGAAGCGGTTAGGATCACTTCTTTGCCACAGACGGTGGACTTGATAGCATCTTCAAATTTCACTTCTCCGGATTCCAGATCCCTTATCGGTTCTCCTCTTACATCAGTAAGGCAGCCTTTGTGGAGATCCCATTCTCAAAAAATTCGGCGCAGATAATTGTAACAAACTGCGGTTCATCCATAAGAAACAGAGGGAGCAGCTTTGCATCATTCAGCAGTTTGAGGAGCTTCCTTCCAACTGCATCTTGTTTAATTTCATCCTGTAGTATCCTAGAACCTGGTACAAAGTTTGAAGGATCCTGAAAAATATTCTAAGTTAGAAATAGCTTAAAGAATGATAGTTTGAATCCTTAAGCAAAACCGCGGTTTGATTAAGTCCTACAAACTATAACAAGGAATCCTAACAATGAAAACATGCGGTTCAAGGAGAGTAAGGGTAAAAATGTAAAAACAAAGAATGAAGGAACAGTGAAGACAAAACGAATCAAAGAGGGAAAATTTTGAAAAAGAGTTGAATGCACGAAGAACACGAAGAACAGAGTATGAATATGCAAAACAAAATCTTAACCAAAATATGGAAAAATTATACCAAAATGATCACAAAGGACAGAGTCTGACAAAGTTCTAAGTAAACTAAGACAAATAACAACACATGAACCCAGAATCTGTAAAATTTCGCAAGAACACCAATAACCCCAAAATCGATTTTGCTCAAAATTGAACACAAATCTAACAACAAAGTAATCAAATAGTATATTTAAATAAATGCGAGCACAAACCAACCAAGAAATTGGAAGAAAAAGCATAAAATGATCAAAGGAAGATGAACAAGCTTTAAGCTTCAACAATGGCGGATAAATGAAATATACTGAGTTAGGGTTTAGAAATTCATACCATATCAGGCTTCGATGGTTTGGACGATGTAGAAGAAGAAGCAAGATCAATTGATTTCTTTGGTGCCATTAAAAAAAAAATTGTTTAAGTAAGAAAATTTTGAGTGAGAACAGAGAGAGAGAGGAGTGCGTACAGAAGAGAGAGAAAGTGTTTTTGCTAAAAAGAGTAAGAAGGTAAAAAGATAAATTGAAAAATGGTTTGTCTTTATACTCAATTAACCACCTCGGGTAGTGGAGCGGGCATGACGGCTGAAGGAAACTCAACCGTCAGTGTACCTGTCGATTTGCATTCAATGCGGCAAAGATAATTGCAAAAAGGTCCTTAAAGAATGAAGTGACATAAAGTAGGGACTAAAATGCAATTTCATACCTGAGCGGTTTGAGTAAACCGACTTACCTTTTCCTCATTATCGGTTTTGATAAAACCGATATCTTTCAGATCTATCTTCGGTTTCAGTAGAGAAACCGAAACCTTGCTTTGACAATTCGGTTTGGATCAAACTGAAGTTGTTCTCTTGACTCTTCGGTTTGAGTGGAATCTTTAGCCGAACCATTTTGTTGCGGTTTCGTCTATTGAACCGCAAGCTACTTGCATTTTCTTAATAGAGCCAAAATACTTAACAAAATTATTATTAGAACAAAAAATAAATAGGCATGAATTATATTAAGTAAGTTCCAGCATACCCATTTCTCCTCGTAAATGAAAGAACCTAGAATTTTCAAGCGGTTTGGTGAGAATATCTGCAATTTGATCGTCGGTTCCCACCTTTGCTAGAAAAATGTTCTTCTTTTCAACATGATCTTTGAGGAAATGATATCTTATGTCAATGTGCTTGGTTTTTGAGTGTTGTACTGGATTGTTGGAGATTGATATTGCTGCAGTACTATCACAGTAGATAGGGCAGTTCTTCTCAAATACTTCATAGTCTTCCAACTGCTGTTTCATCCAGAGAATTTGAGAGCAACAGCTTCCAGCCGCAATATATTCAGCTTCAGCGGTTGAGACTGAAACCGATGCTTGTTTCTTGCTGGACCATGATACAAGCCGCGTTCCAAGGAACTGACAAGTACCACTTGTGCTCTTTCTGCTTATCTTACATGCTGCAAAGTCAGCATCTGAATAACCTAATAGATCAAATGAAGATTCTTTGGAGTACCAAAGTCCAAGGTTAACAGATCCACATAAATATCTAATAATTCTTTTAACAACAATAAGATGAGATTCTCTAGGGTCAGCTTGAAATCTAGCACAAACACAAACACTGAACATGATATCTGGCCTACTAGCAGTTAAGTAAAGTAGAGAGCCAATCATACCTCGGTAGAGAGTCTGATCAACTTTCTTACCTCGTTCATCTTGATCCAAACTGCAGGCCTTTTGCATTGGGGTATCAACTGGCTTAGCGGTTTCAAGCCCAAATTTCTTGATCAAGTCTTTGGTGTATTTGGCTTGGTTGATAAAGATTCCATCATGACATTGCTTGATTTGGAGTCCAAGAAAGAATGTCAACTCTCCCATCATACTCATCTCAAATTTACCTTTCATAAGCTTCTCAAACTTAACATACATAGTTTCATTAGTAGAACCGAAAATAATATCATCAACATATATTTGAACTAATAATGAATGACCTTTGTGTTTAGCAATAAATAAGGTTGTATCAATTTTACTCTTGAGAAGCTTGTTCAATAAGAAATTTAGATAGAGTGTCATACCATGCTCTTGGAGCTTGTTTGAGTCATACAAGGCCTTCTTGAGCTTGAAGACATGATTAGGATATTTGTTGTCTTCAAATCCTGGCGGTTGAGCTACATAAACTTCTTCTTGTAGTTCACATTCAGGAATGCACTCTTCACATCCATTTGATATAACTGAATTTCTTGAAGGAGGCATAGGCCAGGAACAATCTAATGGCTTCAAGTCTGGCTACAGGGGCAAAGGTTTCATCATAATCAATTCCTTCTTCTTGCCTACAACCTTGAGCAACCAACCTTGCTTTGTTTCTTGTTATAGTACCATTTTCATCCATCTTATTTCTGTATACCCATTTTGTTCCAATTACAGTGTGATCCGGGCCTTGGTACTAGAGTCCAAACTCTGCATCTTTCAACTGATTGAGCTCTTCTTGCATTGCAGCTACCCAACTTGGATCACTTAGAGCTTCATCTACCTTCTTCGGTTCCATCTGAGATAACAGTGCGGTTGAGAACAAACTGTGGTTATCTCTATGAGTTAAGCTTCCTCTTGTTTGAACACCAGAACTG
Source organism: Campanula takesimana (assembly GCA_026119855.1). NCBI lineage: Eukaryota > Viridiplantae > Streptophyta > Magnoliopsida > Asterales > Campanulaceae > Campanula > Campanula takesimana. The sequence goes on along the minus strand of JAOWBW010000614.1, from coordinate 5,716 downwards.
ATAGGACCTATAACATTGGTTGTTGGATGGTCTCTATGCTCATTGATTTCTGGAGGGAGGTCTTCATGAACCACTATTTCTTGAAGATTTTCCAGAGGAGGCTCTTCTTGATATTCATTGAAATCTTCATTGAAGGTGATGTTTGGAACTGGATCAACGGTTTGAATGGGATCAGAAGAGTGCGTTTCTACAGCAACACCTTCGGTTTGATTTGGAGCGGCTGGAGAACCTGATAGAGCGGTTTGAGTAGGTTGGTTTTTGCGGTTGCATGATTAGGGTAAGATGTACCTGTCTCAAAACCACTAAAATCATCAGCAACATTTGGAGCCATATGTGGCTCAAGAAGATTATGTTCATCAAATGTAACATGGACTGACTCTACAATTTTTAAAGATGTCTTATTGAAACAACGAAAAGCTTTGGAGTGTTTTGAATAACCAACAAAAATACCTTCATCGGCCTTAGCATCAAATTTACCTCGATGCTCTTTGCCATTGTACAAGATGTAGCACTTGCATCCAAATATCTTGAAGAAGGCAATGTTGGGTGATCTGCCTCTCCACAATTCATAAGGAGTCTTGTTGTGAACTTTGATGATTAGGGAGCGGTTCTGGGTGAAACATGCGGTATTGACAGCTTCGGCCCAGAAGTATTTGGAAGCTTTGCTTCTGCAATCATGGTCTTCCCGGCTTCAATCAAAGTCCTGTTCTTTCTTTCTACAACTCCATTCTGTTGTGGAACCCAGCGGCAGAGAAGTTATGATCAATTCCATGATCATCACAATATTGGGCAACACCATTGTTTGTAAATTCGGTTCCATTATCTGAACGCACGGTAACAATGTCATCCAATTTCTGAGTTTGGAGCTGTCTAAAGAGAGCGGTTACGATGCCATAAGTATCATCTTTAGAGGCCATCATTTCCACCCATGTATATCTTGAATAATCATCAACCACCACAAGTGTATAGCGGTTTCCTCCTATACTGGCGGTTGGGACAGGTCCAAATAAATCCATGTGCAGCAGTTGTAAACAGCGGTTCGTTGAAGGTGCGGTTTTACTAGGAAATGACTGTTTGGGCTGCTTTCCAAGCTGGCATGCTTTACACTTTTCATCATGATGGTCAGCCACTTTGGGTAGTCCTTTTACTAGACCATCCCTGTGCAGTTTTGCTAGATACTTGAAGTTCAAGTGGCTGAGCCGCTTATGCCATAACCAGCTGCTTTCACTTATATTTTTGGCTACAAAACAGAGGTCAGCAATAGAAACAATATTGCTTAAATCTATCATATAAACATCACCTGTTCTGTTGCCAGTCAGTAGAGTGACTCCAGAGGAAGCATCTTTGATATAACAGTTAGTTGATGTGAAGATGCAGTTCATTCCTTTGTCACAAAACTGAGATATGGAGAGAAGGTTGTGCTTCAGTCCTTCTACTAGTGACACATTTTCAATAGTCACCTTTCCTCGTTTGATTGCTCCATATCCTACTGTTTCTCCTTTCTTGTTGTTACCAAACACTACTGGGGGGACCTTTCATTTGGATGAAACTGCAGAGTAGTTCGGAATCTCCAGTCATGTGTCGTGAGCATCCACTATCCAAATACCAGAGATCCTTCTTCTTCTTAGCGGTTCCAGCCATAAAACATGAAATCTGAAAAATAAACATGAAAGTTTTTGGTCCCCTTATTCCTTGGGTCCTAGGGTTAGCAGCTTTTGGGACCCACACCTGTTTGACCTTAGGATTTTTACGTCCCTTGGCATTGGGTGTGAATCTTAAAAGACAATGACCAGCACTATGACCAAAATCAACACAAATAGCACAATGAATAAATCCAGGTTTTGGTTGCGTTTTTACAAACCCTTTACTGACCTTCGGTTTCTCATGTTTTACTGGGTCAGCGGTTTTGGCTTTAACAAAGATTACCTTCTTGAGCTCAACCTTCCTCTTAGGTGTGGCTTTAGGGAAAATGATAGGAATTTCCTTAAACCGACTAGGAGCGGTTTCATCACTCAGTACTTCCTTGGTTGCCTCAGCCGCTATGGATTTCTCTTTCCACTTTGAATCTCTCCCAGTCTGGTTTTTAGGGTACTCAAAGAAATAATTTTGCCTTTTAATTTCTTGTTTTGAGCCCTTTTTACCAGCATGATTAACTTTAGGAATTTCTTTGGTTTGTTCAGTAGGTTTCACACCACCTTCGGCACAGAGACAAGGACACTTACACCCATCATCGGTTTTAAACCCCAATCCACTTTTATCCGAAGTAGGAATTTGTGAATTTAGGATTTGTTCCACGGTGACACCAGACTTAGTCCATACATCGGTCACTTTTTGAAGGTCATCCCTTTGTACGGTAAGCTCATGGATTTGGGTGAGAAGTACCTCGGTTCTGTCCTTCAGATAGCGGTTTTCATCCACAATAGTAGATATCCCAGCAATTTGGAGCTTGAGGTTTTCAATTTCCTCCTTGTGGGATTTACATACACGTTGGGATTCTTCAAGTTCCGCAGCCATTAGTTTATATGCCTTTTTAAGCACAATGTGTTGTTGACATATAATATTAGCACGTTCTAGTACCTGGTCATCATGACTTTGGTCTGCTTGACCTCGGGTATAGTTTGGTGTTGTAGGAGCTTTGCTTGATCTAGCCTCAGGAGTCTTAGGTGAAACTGACTTCATTTGTTGATTTGGCAGTGGGAGGCTTTCGTCAATTTCAATTCTTTCTTCAAATCCTATGAGGCAGAGATTAGCAGTTTCTTCATCATCACTTTCATCTGAGTCTGAACCCATCCATGTCAGCGGTTGATCTCCTTGTCAGCTACCATTCCTCTTCTTTTCACAAACTTCTTGTTGAATGGTTTCTTTGCTGGCGCGGCTTCATAACGCGGTTTGGGCAACTCGAAGCAAAGTGACCTGGCTGTCTGCAGTTATAACAAACCAAGTCATCCCTTGTCTAGGGATCTGCAGTTTTGTTGAATCTGGTTGGAGGGACAAACTTTGCTGGGCCTTTGGATGGAAATTGAGATCTGTTGTTTTTCCTGAACTTGGTGTATTTCTCACATACAAAGCAAATTCTTCATCATCCATTTCATCAAAATCAACTTGAGTAGAACTTGAGGATTGTGATCCTACACTCTGAGCATAAGAACTTTGAGGAGGAGTGTACGATTGATGAGACTGCTGATAAGATTGATAATTGAGGATATGGTTGATGTTATTGAGGATAGGATTGGTGAGACTGTTGGTAATACTCAGAAGGTGCGGTTTGAGGATTGTATCTAGGAACATTTTGGTCAGGAGGAGCGGTTTTCAAGTGAAGGTGAGGAGCGGTTTGATGATGGTCTGGATTGTAGACAGGAGATGAGGTATTGTTGAATGCAGCTAGAGAGAGTGTCTTAAATCTGCTTTCGGTTTCATGGACCTCTTCAAGCTTAAATTCAAAAACCTTCAGCATGGCATACAAGTGTCGAAGATCAAGAGCTTCCAAGTCCTTGTTGTCTTCAATGTTAGTAGTTTTGATCAGCCATTTGCTACCAGAGCTTGCATGAATCTCATGTTCAAATTGTATTAGAATAGACATGTCCAAGAGAAAAACACACATTAACAATATCAATAAACCTCTCATAGCATTGTCTAAGAGATTCCTTAGGATCTTTAACAAAATAGTCAAAGAGTCTTCTCTGTTGATAGAGGCGGTTCTTCTTGGTATCTGAATCTCCTTCCAGAAAGTCAACTATAGCATCCCAGGTAGCCTTTGCGGTTTTGCAGTGAAGCACCTTAGAATGAGTCCTCAAGTCAATAGCTGACACTAGCATGGACATAGCTCTTCCATCAAAATCCACATTGATGCGGTCTGCATCAGTCCATTCACTTTCTAATTTTAACTTCAGCTTCTTCTCATGCGGTTCCTGCACGTGGATTAGCTTTCATAGGAACAATATGGTCCATCAGTAACCGCGGTCCACAGTCTACGATCACATGAAATCATGTGTTTCATCATCCTATCTTTCCAAAAGATAAAACTATCTTCATCCAGAATCGGTAAGTGATTCGAATTGGATGTTTGCATCATATGGTGTTTGTGTTTGCCATTGGATCAGCACCCAAGCGGTTAAGCTTGTAAAAACAAGTTTGGTGGATATGCTCTGATACCACTTGTTGGTCCCAGAGGGCAACAAGGGTATAGAACTGCTAGAGGGGGGGTGAATAGCGGTCCGAAACTTTTTCTAAAATACCCTTAAAATCAACCGAGTACTTATCAGTTTGGCCAACTGCGGTTCAAAGCACAAGAACCGAACTGATAAAATGCACAGCGGAGTTTGCGGTTTGGCCAAATATGTTAGTTAAAGAGTTGGGAGGTTTGACTCGGGTTGAGAAAAACACTATGATGCAACAGAATAGTTAAACTTAAAGTTTAAAGGAAAACACAATTCATCTTTCAAGTCATTTCGTATATGGAACAAGTTCAAGACCACAAACAAGAAAGATAAATATCAAGACAGAAAATAAAGATCAAACACACAAATTGAAGAGGTTCGTTCTTAAATGAACTACGTCCTCTACCTAGATGGTTAGTCTAGGATTTTCTAATAGCTATGAGACTTGTATTAATTTAGAGGAGGTTTTACAAGATGAATCTAAACTCTAAACAATAAGTCTAACCTAAGCTATAATAACAACCGGTGTTTTCGAAGTATATAATCTATGTGATCATATAAATCGGGTGTGTGTGTGAAAAGAAATCAAATGCTCTAAGTATCTAAATGATGGTTGAGCAAATGGAATTCTTTCGGTGTAAGGCTAAGTATGAACGGTTGTTAGGCTTAAGCTTGAAATGAAGAACTGGGTTTGCAATGGAGATGGTTTGAAGATATGAATATCTGGGTTTAAATCTTCAAAGCAAACTTGAATACTTGGGAATGAATCTCTTGAAGCTCAGCAACCTTCATTGTTGAATAATGGAGGCTATTTATAGGCAGAGCACCCTTGTGACCGTTGGGTAAAGATTTGAATCAAATCTGAAGGGTACAGTGCTGTCGAAATCCCATTGGTTGAGCTGTCATTTTCGTCCTTGGTTTTGTCTTGTAGTCCTAGGTAGTTGTTGCACCACTACCTGACATTTGTCCTTTGTTGCAGAAAGGACTAACGGTAAACATTCAAACCGATAGACAAACCGACATTCCTTGCAGAAACTCCAAGTTAACTTAGAGTTATTTTGACATGACATAACAAACATCCTTTTACGGTAAAAGGGAATGTTTGTCTAAGGAATAAATGACATATCTTTATTTCTTCAATAACTGCTCTGCGGTTTCACCAAGCATAGGGGCGGTTTGAAGAATGATCTTGATGGGCGGTTTCATCAAACATGTAAACTGCAGTTTGATGAAAACTGAAGGGCTCCATGCTGGCGGTCTCAAGATGATGGCTTGAAGCACTAAAACCGCTAATGATACAACCGAACTATACTCAGCCTAGACAATCAAAAATCTAGAAATGGACTTATCTAAAAATTGAAGTAGAACTTCATTACATGCGGTCCTAAAGTCCATAAAAAGGCACGTGGCATGGATCAATCAAATTAAGGTGGGTGTACTAACAATGAATCCTAACACAGAGCATCGCGTTGCGGAGTATTTGTCTAGGTATGGAAGCTTTAACTGTGGATTAGGTGGTGCATCCTAATCCTCTGCGCGAAAGGGCGCATAGCATCGTA
>JAOWBW010000613.1:1126770-1257232 GCA_026119855.1 Campanula takesimana | reverse complement strand
GTTAGTCATTCCTCTTTTCATCTTGTTGTATTTGATTTAATCATATGAACGGATCCATGGCTTTGGGTTTCTTAAAAATTTTAATTGCGTATTCCGCTGCGCATGTTACTTGGAAACCCCTACAGAAGATGCACTTCCTTCTGACAACATTGAAGGTGGTGTATGTTCTGTCTACCCCATGTCAGAACTATCAGAGGACGATAATTTGGAAGCAGTTAGAAGAAGGTCGAAGTGGAGAACGATGACTACATCTGCAGAGGACATATATTGAATGGTATGTCTGACTCTCTCTTTGATATATATCAGAATGTTGAATCGGCAAAGGAGTTGTGGGATTCTCTTGAATCCAAGTACATGGCAGAGGATGCTTCGAGTAAGTAGTTCCTTGTAAGTAATTTCAATAATTACAGATGGTCCGAATCAAGGCCTGTCATGGAACATTCAATGAACTCCTGAGAATCCTTGGACAGTTTACACAACATGGTTTGAAAATGGATGAGGCAATTTCTGTTTCGAGTGTAATAGACAAGTTGCCTCCTTCCTGAAAGGATTTCAAAATAACTTGATGCATGGTAAAGACGATCTATTCTTTGGTCCAACTTGATAGTCACCTGCGCATAGAGGAATCTCTAAGGGCGCAAGAAAGTGACAAGGGCAAAGGGAAAGAAGTTGCTAGACCCTCGGTGAATATGCTTGAGGAGGGTGGAAAGAAAAGGAACAACAACAAAAACAGAGGAAAGAAACGTGGTTCCAATAACAACGATGATTCTGGTCCCAACAAGAAGCCTAAAGTGGCATGTTGGAGGTGTGGCAAAACTGGTCACTTCAAGAGGGATTGTCGTAGTGGGAAAAAGAAGGATGGGCAAGCAACTAGTGGTTCGGGGAAGGGGTCTAAGGACCATACCCAAGACCAAGGTCAGAATTTAGAACATAATTTGGATGGATTTATTAAATTTCCGTTTCACTAATTTCTGAAGCTTTTATGTGCAGGATGATGCAATTGCGTGGTGGATTGATTCCGGTGCCACAACTCATGTTTGTAAAGATCGTTGCTGGTTTAAGACATTTGAACTGGTGGAAGACGAATCTGTTCTCTACATGGGTGATGATCATTTTGCTCCTGTTCAAGGAAGGAGGAAATGTGGTGATGGAATTTAGTTCAGGAAAATCTGTTACTCTGTTTAATGTGTTGTATGTACCAAAACTTCGTAAGAATTTAGTTTCTGGTCCTATTTTGAACAAGTGTGGATACAAACAAGTGTATGAATCCGATAAGTATATCTTATCAAAATCAGGTGTATTTGTAGGATTTTGGCTATTACAATAATGGGATGTTATGTTGAATTTAAATAAAGTTCCCAATGATTCGAGTTCTGTTTATATGACTGATTCCAATGTTGTTAATTCCTCATTATGGCATGCTCGTTTAGGACATGTGCACTATAAAAGAATGCTTGAAATGTCTAAAGATGGTTTGATTCCTGCTATTGATAATAACTCTGGAAAATGCAATACTTGCATGTTGACAAAAATCACTAGAAAACCTTTTAAAAGTATAACAAGGAATTCTGTAATACTTGAATTGATACATATGATCTATGTGATTTTCATGCGACTCCATCTTTAGAAATAAAAAGTATATTGTCACTTTTATAGATGATGCCTCTAGGTTTTGTTATTTTTATTTGCTGCATGCAAAAGATGAAGCCCTGGATAAATTTAAAACTTTTAAAACAGAAGTTGAATTACACAAAATGGCTTGATTAAAACCTTACGCACAGATAAAGGTGGTGAATATTATGATCCTATATATTTTCAATCCGTAGGTATCATTCATGAAACTACGGCTCCTTATACACCACAACAAAATGGTGTGGCTGAAAGGAAAAAATAGAACTCTTGAAGAAATGGTCAATGCCATGTTATCTTACTCAGACTTGAGTGACGGGTTTTGGGGGGAAGCCATGTTACGGCTTGCTATTTATTGAATAGGGTTCCTATAAAAGGAAACAAGATTACCCTATATGAACTTTGGTATAAGAAACGACCCAACTTGACATTTTTGCGAGTTTGGGGGTGTAGGGCTGTGGTTAGACTTCTAGACCTAAAAGGAAAAAGCTAGGAGAAAAAGGTATTGATTGCATCCTTGTTGATATGCTGAGCATTCAAGGCATATAGGTTTTATGTTATAGAACCTAATGACTACATTTCTATTAACACAATTATAGAATCAAGAGATGCAATATTTGATGAGAATCGTTTCTTTTCAATACCTAGGCCGAAGGATATTATACCAAATTCGGGTGAATCTCAAAGGGATGATCATTCAAATGATGTTCCAAATGAGAACACCCGAACCACGAAAAAGCAAAAGCAAGAAAAGCTAAATCATATGGTGATGATTTTTTCAACTGTATTTAGTTGAAGGATCAAGAGATCAGGTTGAATCTCAATACTCTTATTGTTATAATATAGAGGAGGATCCAAGAACCTATGATGAAGCTATAAAATCGCGAGATGCGGCTTTTTGGAAAGAAGCAATTGCCGATGAGATTAGTTCTATTATGGAAAATAATACATGGGTCTTATCTGATTTACCACCAGCTGTAAACCTTTAGGGTGCAAATGGATCTTCAAAAGAAGATAAAAGTTGATGGAACAATTGACAAGTTTAAAGCTCGATTGGTAATCCAAGGCTTTAGACAAAAGGAAGGATCGACTACTTCGATACCTATGCACCAGTTGCTTGTATCACTACTATTAGATTGTTGATAGCTTTGGCAGCAATTCACAATCTATTGATCCATCAAATGGATGTCAAAACAGCATTTTTTAAATGGTGATTTGGAAGAAAAAGTGTATATGAAGCAACCTGAAGGATTTGTTATACCAGGTAATGAGCATAAGGTGTGTAAGTTAATTAAGTCTTATATGGGCTGAAGCAAGCACCTAAACAGTGGCATCAAAAGTTTGATGAGGTTGTTTTGTCCAATGGTTTTGAATTAAATTAGTTTGACAAATGTGTATATAGCAAATTTGATGAATCCGGAAAAGGTGTAATCATCTGTCTATATGTAGATGACATGTTAATTTTTGGTACAGACCAAAATGTAGTTGATAAAACTAAGAAGCTCTTGTTATCTAAGTTCTCTATGAAAGACATGGGAGAAGCCGATGTAATTCTTGGTATAAAAATTAAACGATGAACAAGGGAATTGCTATTACACAATCTCATTATATTGAGAAAATTCTCAAGAAGTTTAATTGCAATGATTGTTCTAAAGTCAGTACTCCTATGGATCCAGCTGAAAAAATTATGCCAAATACTGGTAGACCTGTATCACAGCTCGAATACTCAAAAGCCATGGCAGTTTGATGTATGCTATGACGAGCACTCGACCTGATATTGCTTATGCAGTAGGAAGATTGAGTAGGTTCACTAGTAATCCTAGTAGACAGCATTGGCATGCTTTAACAAAGGTGTTCAAGTACTTAAAAGGTATTATGAATTCAGTTTATGTTATTCTGGACAACCTTCTATTTTAGAAGGTTACTCAGATGCTAGTTGGATCAACCAAGAAGATTCATCTTCTACTAGTGGCTGGGTGTTCTTGCTAGGAGGAGGGGCCATTTCATAGGCTTCCAAGAGGCAGACATGTATTACTCATTCTACTATGGAATCTGAGTTCGTAGCATTGGCTGCTGCTGGTAAAGAAGCAAGAATGGCTACGGAACTTGATATATGAGATTCCATTATGGCCAAAACCGATATCACCATATCTATCCATTGTGATAGTGCAGCCACATTGGCCAGGGCTTATAGTCAGATTTATAATGGCAAGTATAGACACTTAGGTGTCAGACATAGTATGATTCGTGAATTGATCATGAATGGTGTGATTTCAGTGAGTTTGTTCGGTCTCAACAAAATTTAGCTGACCACTTGACGAAGGGGTTAGCTAGAGACTTAGTAAATAAGTCAGCAATAGGGATGGGATTAAAGTCCATCTAATCCTCTAGTTGTGAGATACCCAATTCCTTTCTAATACAACGTTAGAAGCCTGAATTCAATGTGGAAAGCTCACAGGTGGAGATTGGAGCACATGTAATTATGTTTCCCAAGGTATGTGTTCAAGACTTGCAAGTGATGGTTAGGTTGAAGAGTATCTTCTTTATAGTTCTTTTGAAAAATTGCAAATGCAGGTGCAAGATTAAAGGAACTACCTATGTGAACATGAAGTTTTGCCGCTTCAAGAAGCTAGGACTTGGATTTCTATATGTTCATTAATGGATAGGGACACATGGCTTGTAATAGTGTCAGGAATAAACTTTAGAGTGTTGTAAGAAACCTTATGTGTATTGTATCTTCAGGTATTCATATGAGTTGACGGGTTCAATCGTTGGGACACCCCGATTCTCGAATATTTGAAATGTGTATTGTACTAAGATGAAAATTCAATCTCAAGACATTTTCATTTATGCATTTGTTTGTTTCGTTATGGTTGTTTCATATTTATATGATTAGTAAATCGAGGATTACACTAAAATGGAGGGGGGGGGGGAAATGTTGGTGATTTTAGTGTCATCAACGATTTTACGTAATGGATTTACTAGAGACCAATGCGATCTCATATTAGGCTTGGATATGAGTAAGGGAAAGTGTGGAGTACACACTCATTTTGAGTCAATATGTTTTCGACACGATAAAGAAGCAGGGGTCAAGGGGGCTGTGCCCCCTTGCGGGGTCAAGGGGCAGCGCCCCTTGTTGGGGTCCCGCCAAAAGGAATAGACACAGTCTGTTAATAAACATGATTGTTGGCTAACAATTGAGACTGTTAGAACCAACAGTCATGACTGCTACTAATTGTAATCTGTTTATAAACAGATCATAGGCCTCAGTTAAATGAACGAAAAACCCTAACAATTCTCTGAGTTTTAATCTGCTTTCTTTGCCTAGAATCAGATTGTTTGATTTTCTTATCCCATATAAAGATTTCGTGTACCCAGGCATTAAGGGGCGAAATACTTTATTCGAAAAGTGATTTAATCACAATTCGATCAATTATCCGGATTATCATTACCCTAACCTAAATTCTCTAACAAGGGACACAAATATAACATAAAGATCAAATCTTTATGTCCCATACTTGGTGATTTATGGCTAGATCATGTTTGGGTGATAAAGATTGGAACTTTATCCCCCAATCATGACTCTAATGGCCAAATAACAAATCAACATGAAAATGTAACAAACCATGATCATCTTTAGGTTTTACCCCATAATCACACACTAGGTGTGAAGGAATCCTTGAATCACCTCATGATTTGGATCATATACATATATAATCATAATATATATAGATTGAAAGGCCAAGACTTGTATAATATATAGATATAGTGCTTGAAAATGGACAAGACTTGCAAGAAATGTAAAGTGCTTGAAATGGACAAGACTTTGCAAGAACAATAAGAGATAAACACAAGATAACCAAGTAATATGAACAAAGATAAAAGAAAGTTTGAGATGAAGAAGAACATGGGGAGAAGGAGGCTTCACCTATGATGGTTATGCCTATTTTCCTCTCTAATCACTCAAATATGTGTATCACTCACTTTCTGCTCTCAAACTGGCAGAGTTCAACTCACAAAACGTTTTCTCCTTCCCTAAATGATCAGCATGGGTTCAATTTATAGACGTTGAGGGTGCCCAACATAGCCGTACGGCTAGGGATCTAATGTGCCCAAACCATCCGTACGACTCGACTTGGCGAGCTTCTGGATTTTTCTAAGTTTAATTCCAGTTCAGTCCTGGAATAACAGATTTATCCTAGTGAGGTCCCGGCCCATTAGTTTATCCCTAAATGGTACCAAGAATTCCTCTAAAGTAGGTCGATTTCAGATTGGGGTACTTACAGAGCCCCTCGGCAACGTCGCTTTTGAAGAAAACGGGGTTGTCGATAAAACAAGCATCCCAATCTGATGGGAGGACGGCTCGGTCGATTTGGGTGAGAGATTCTAAGGCTACTTAAACCTATAAGCATCCCAATTCGACGAGAGGACGGCATAGACAATTTGGGTGAGAGATTCTAAGGCTACTCAAACCTATAAGCATCCTATTTTGATGGGAGGACGGCTTAGCCGATTTGTTTTATGGCTGGACCTAGAGGTATAGGATTCCTACGTATCCCTATTCGAGGGAATCAAGCCTAACGTAGTTCGGGTGAGAGAGTTTAAGGATACTCAAACCTATGGCCTTAGGTGGATATCCATTCATCCTTTCCTAAACAGGCATGGCTCAAAGGCCGGGCTTGGTCAACTTGGCTCTATCGGAGAGGGTCGACTTGAGGGTAACTGGTCTTACATCCTACTAAGGACTGCCGGGACATTTGGTCAAATTTTCTCATGGCGGAGGGTCGACTACACAAATTGGTCGACTTATCTCATGGCGGAGGGGTCGACTACACAAACTGGTCAACTTATCTCATCGTGGAGGGTCGACTACACAAACTGGTTTCACGTCATTACAAACTGCCGGGACACATTGATAGGTTTTCTCTAACCTGGCCACTCTCGGGGACAAAGGTTTTCTTAACCTAATCATTACTATACTGGTCTTACGCCCTACCAAGGGCTGCTGAGGCGATAACATCTTAAATTTCATCCTGGACTTACGAGGTACGGCCGGGACTTTCACGATTTCACTTTCTACCCTGGGCTTACGAAGTACGGCCGGGTCAACAAAATCCAATGGTCTTACATCATGCCGGACGGCCAAGGACGAATCTCACGGAGCCTAATGGACTTATGTCATTCCGGACTGCCAAAGGACGAATCTCACAGATCCTAATGGTCTTACGTCACGCCGGACGGCCAAAGGACGAATATCACCAAAACCTAATGGTCTTACGTCGCACCGGACGGCCAAAGGGAAAATCTCACGAAACCTAATGGTCTTACGTCACACCGGACGGCCAAAGGATAATTTTCATACTTTTAACTTGACTTACGAAGAACGGCCATGTTAACTTCCAAATTCAAACTCTTAACCTGGACTTACGAAGCCCGGCCGGGTTAAATTTCAAACTCTTAACCTGGGCTTACGAAACACGGCCGGGTTAAATTTCAAACTCTTAACCTGGGCTTACGAAGTACGGCGGGTTAAATTACATTCTTAACCTGGGCTTACGAAGTACGGCCGGCTAAATCACATTTTCAACCTGGGTTTACGAAGTACGGCCGGGCTAAATCACATTCTTAACCTGGGCTTACGAAGTACGGCCGGGTCAAATCACACTCTTAGCCTAGGCTTACGAAGTACGGCCGGGTTAAATCACATACTTAACCTGGGCTTACGAAGCGTGGCCGCGTTAATTTCCACATTTTAACATGGGCTTACGAAGTACGGCCGGGTCAAATCACACTTTTAACCTGGGCTTACGAAGTACGGCCGGGTTAAATCACATCCTTAACCTGGGCTTACGAAGCGCGGCCGAGTTAATTTCCACATTTTAACCTGGGCTTACGAAGTACGGCCAGGTCAAATCGCACTCTTAACCTGGGCTTACGAAGTACGGCCGGGTTTAATCACATCCTTAACCTGGGCTTACGAAGCGCGGCCGGGTTAATTTCCACATTTTAACCTGGGCTTACGAAGCGCGGCCCGGGTTAGTTTCCACATTTTTAACCTGGGTTTACAAAGTACGGCCAGGTTAAATCACATCCTTAACCTGGGCTTACGAAGCGCGGCCGGTTAATTTCCACATTTTAACCTGGGCTTACGAAGTACGGCCGGGTCAAATCACACTCTTAACCTGGGCTTACAAAGTACGGCTGGGTTAATTTCCACATTTTAACCTAGGCTTACGAAGTACGGCCGGGTCAAATCACACTCATAACCTGGGCTTACGAAGTACGGCCGGGTTAATTTCTACATTTTAACCGGGCTTACGAAGTACAACCGGTCAAATCACACTTTTAACCTGGGCTTACGAAGTACGGCCGGTCTAAATCACATTCTTAACCTGGGCTTACGAAGTACGGCCAGGTCAAATCATAGAGCTGGTCTTACTTCCATCTAGGGACTGCCCGAGGGACATTTTCATTGGGAACCTAATTTTTCTAGGTTCAATTCAAGTTTCATGAGCCAAGAAGGGCATTTTTCGGGGTATTTATGACAAAGGGGCTTTGAATGGGTAGGACCACAAAGCTAACTTTCAACAAGAAACCATTAATTTTGGCAGGGCTAAAGTAGCCGTACGGCTAGGGGAGGAAACACTCCTTTTTCATTCAATTTTGTCCAGGCCTAGTCATATTCTTAAATGCCACAGTCTGAGGTTCATCAATCAGTTCATCACCTTCATTTCGAAAGCTTTCTCTTCCATGGAGCCTTTTTTCATGGAAAACCACCAAAATTGTCCAAAATTCATCAAGAATGCTTTGAGGGCACCTTAGGCTTTGGATGCGGTACCATATGAGGAATTACAAGGGAGTTTTCCAGTCCAAATTGGTCTCTAATCTCTTTGGTCCCTCAAGGAGTTCATCCCGGATCTGAGCTATTAAGAGCCGCTGCGTCCTTTTGGGATGTCAGGAGACATGTATATTGATTCTCCTACAACGAAATCACTCCAACCTATGAGGATTTTAAGGCTTTGGCAGGCGGCGTGGACACGGAAGTAATTTCTCTCCCCTCAGTTGATGACACCATGTGTGTCGAAAGGTTGGTCTCTCTTCTCGACATTCCTTTGGAAGAGGCCCAATGTATGGTTCTTAATCATACTTTTATTGACATTTCGGATCTCCCGAGAAGTTCATGGATTGCACGGATGAGGCTTCTGGAATGCTTTTGGTTTGTGCATTCTTGCTTTTTCTACATGGTTGGCTCCAAAGGTACTTGTCATAGGGTTTTACTGAGTGTCCTTGAGGAGTGCCGTGCGGGGAAGGATATTGTCCCCTTGATCTTGGGCGAAACCCTTCATGGCATGGACCGCTTGGCTTTGGGAGACGGCTTCATGCGTAGCGGTAGCCCCGCCTTACTCACTTTGTGGTTGAGGGAGAGGTTGATGGCCATTCCCGAGGCTCCTATCTCTCATAGACCGTGGTCTTATTCCTTGAGAGGCATTCTCTTGGACTTCACTCAGAGTGACTGGGAGGCTTATATGGCTCGCCTCATGACTGCCGAGATCCGTTGGTCAGTCCCACATTGGCGTATCAGCTCGGTGCGGGAGTATCAGGATAATTCCCCTTTTGTTCGGGTGCCGGGACTCTTGGGATCGTCTTATTACATCCATTCTTTAGTCCGTCGTCAGTTTGGATTACTGCAGACTCTACTATTGGAGTGGTCTGGTGTTAACTCGGAGCATTTGAGGCTTCCGCCCTTGTCTATGTGGGACCCCTCTGTTATTTCTCTTCTTTCCCGATGACTTGTTCCCTCTTTCTGGTTCGGGTACTTCTTGGGCGTGCAGCCAGCATGGTTCTAACCACGGTCTACTTGGACTGGTATGAATAGACTATGGGACAGACTCATAGGCTTATTGAAGAGAGGCGTGAGGCTATTCTTGGTGGGACTCATGACCCTATCAGGGTTTTGAGGGAGACCGAGGCCGTGGCGAGTGCCATAACATTACCGGAGACATTGTCGAGGACTATCAAGCCTTGGCTGATAGGAGAATGGCTGCGATGCCTAGGGCAGGGGCACGAATGGAAGATCTTCGAGCTCGGGCCGTTGCCAATGTGGCTTTGAGGGCAACCGGGCTGGTTGAGGGTGTCGGGAGGATACCCAATCATGGAAGGGGAGGGATCGACATCTTCGATGTGAAGAAAAAGAAGACTCGAAGAAGTCAGAAGAAGAAGTGGAGGGATGAGGAACAGTGATAGTCCTCTATTTCCATGTATCCACCCATTGCCATTGCAGACACATTAGTTTATTTTAGGTGTCTTAATTATGTCTTAAGCATGTTAGTTGAGTCGAGAGTAGACCGTGCTTGAACTCATCAAAGAAGTGTTTTAACTGTAATGAAAATGGTTGCTTATGAAGCCAATTTGCGTTCATATGGAGTTTTTGCTCAAAACCAAATTTGATTTTTATTCATTTTTAGACCGGACCAATAATTGGCTGCCTACGTTCCCCTCTTACAAATGAGACTAAGGGGCTCAGGTCATCGTAGTTCACATTTTACAAATTTTGGGTGCGACCCTGTTTTTTCTCTAGACCGCCCAAATGGGCTTTCAATCTAGGTGGGTATATTCTTTTAGCACCTACAATTTTTTTTTTAAACAAAGTAATGACGGAGCTTGTCACCGTTGACCGGGTGCACGAAGGGGTTGCCATCCAAGTCCGCAAGCCTCATTGCACCTCCTGAGAAGATCTCCTGTACCACGAAGGGACCGATCCACACGGGCTCCCATTTTCTGTCGGGGTTAGACCTCCCGGGGGGTTTTCCTTAAGGACCAAATATCCTACCCGAATTTGTCGGGGCTTCACCTTTCTATCAAAAGCTCGCGCCATTCTCCCTTGGTAGGCGCGGATGTTCTCCATTGCCTTCAGACGACGTTCGTCCAACAAGGCCAATTCATCATGTCGGCTCCGAAGCCAATCAACCTCATGGATTTTGTTCTCCAACAAAATTCTCAATGACGGTACCTCCAGCTCGGCCGGGAGCATGGCCTCCATTCCATAAGTCAAGGCAAAAGGGGTTTCCTCAGTGGCGGTTCTAACCGAGGTCTGGTAGCCCCACAATGCTAGATGTAGCTTTTAGGGCCAATCTCTTCCCCGTGTTGCCATTTTCTTAATAATCCTTTCGAGCGTTTTGTTGGCGGCCTCCACTGCACCACTGGTCTGGGGCCTATATGGGGAGGATTTGTGGCGAGTGACTCAAAACTCTCCCAATAATTGGTCAATTCACCTTCAAAGTGCGAGCCATTGTCGGTGATGACCTCGTTCGGGACCCCGTACCGACACATGATGTTTTCCTTTATAAACCCCGCGACTTTCTTGGAAGTGAGGACCTTGTAGGATTTAGCCTCTACCCACTTCGTGAAGTAATCCATGGCTACCAACACAAACTCGTGGCCATTGCTCCGGGTGGGGAAATTTTCCCAATGATGTCAATGCCCCATGTTAAAAAAGGCCATGGTGTGGTCATACAGTAGAGATGGTGAGGTGGTAGGTGGTTGAGGTTAGAGAACCGCTGACACTTGTCACACCTTTTCAGAAATTGTATGCAATCAGTCTCCATTGAGATCCAAAAGTAGCCCATCCGTAAGATGACTTACATTAATGCCCTCGCATTCATATGAGGACCACACACTCTGCCATGAACTTCTTGCATGAGTTCCTTTGCCTTTTCCATGCTTATACACCTAAGGAGAAGCCCTGATGGCGCTTTTTGTAAAAGATGTCCCCCAAGATACATAGTGGGATGCTAGCCGTTTGAGTGCCGCCATGCTTTTAGCTTTTACCCCATCCACATATTCTCCCTTTTTATTCATGAAGGAAGTTTCTCCTTCCTTGAGGAATCGGTAAATCTGGTTGTACCATGGCTCTTCCACCTTTTCTGGGGTGGCCTCAATCTCATAACAGCACGCCGGATTTTCTTTCCTCCCAACTCGGAAAGGTTTTATTGACTTTCCCTCGGGGATTTCTACCAATGAGGCCAAAGTAGCTAAGGCGTCGGCAAAACGGTTCCGATCCCTCGGCAAGTAGTGGAAGCTAACTTCTTTGAATTGTGCCATGAGCTCTTCCATGTAGGCATGATATTTTTGCAAACCAGGGTCAAGTGTTTTCCAGTTGTTGGAGACTTGGTTGATGATCAAAGCCGAATCTCCGTATACCTCCAATTCTTTCACATTCCTTTCCAGGGCTGCTTCCAAGCCGGCCGTGCATGCCTCATATTCCGCAGCATTGTTGGTTACATTAAAGTTCAACTTGATGGCGATGGGTTGTGCTCATCTTTTGGGTTAACCAAGAGCAGTCCAATGCCATTTCCTATTTTATCGGCGGCACCGTCGAAGAACAATTGCCACCTATTTTCTACTTTGAGGGAAAAAATCCCTTCATCAGGGAATTACGGCTCGGGCTCCTTTTCCTCATTACTAGGGAAGTCCACCAAATATTCTGCTAAGACCCTTCCTTTGACTGCCTTTCTTGACACATAACTGATATCATACTCAGCTAGGAAGAAAGACCATTTGGCAAGTCTCATAGACAAGGATGACTTTTCCAACAAGCACTTGATGGGGTCTATCTTGGAGATGAGTTGTATTGGATGGGCATGCATGTAATGCTTCAACTTTCTCACGACCCATACCAATCCGACGCAAGTCTTTTCAATTGGGGAGTAGTTGAGCTCGCTCCCTTATAGTTTACGGCTCACAAAGTAGATGGCATTCTCTACCTTTGAATCCTTCTTTTCTTGGGCCAACATTGCTCCTATTGATGTATCAGTCACTGTTAGGTAGAGCAAGAGTGGCTTATCCTTGTACGAGGGGCATAGGATTGGCGGGTGGACGAGATAGGCCTTAATCTTGTCAAAGGCCCTTTGGCATTCCTCATTCCATTCAACCTCGGCATTCTTCTTTAGCAATTTGAAGATGGGCTCACATATGGGAGTAAGCTGGTTTATGAAGTGGCTAATGTATTGCAACCTTCCCATGAAGGCCTTTACCTCTGTTTGGGTGTGAGGTGGCTTCATTTCCACAATTGCCTTAACCTTTTGGGAATCAACCTCGATACCTCATTTAGTGACCATGTACCCCAAAACCTTTCCACGAGAAACCCCAAAAGTGCACTTGACCGGATTGAGCCTCATGGAGTGCTTTCTAAGCCTGTCAAAGAACTTTCTCAAGTCTATCAAATGTTTCCCGTTGGTGCCTTTGGAATGCACAATCATGTCATTGACGTACACCTCTATCTCCTTATGGATCATATCATGGAAGTGTGCGGTTGCAGCCCTTTGGTAGGTAGCCCCAGCATTTCACAATCTAAAAGGCATTACAGTGTACCAAAAGGTCCCCCAGGGGGTGGTGAAGGCGATCTTCTCCTGGTCCTCCTCGGCCATCTTAATCTGGTTATACCCGGCAAAACCATCCACAAAATATTTCACCTCAAAACTAGAGGTTGTATCTACAAGCATGCCGATGTTCGGGAGGGGGGAATCATCTTTGGGACTCGCCTTGTTGAGATCCCTAAAGCCGACACAACATCGGACCTTTCTATTGGCCTTTGTGACTGTTACTATGTTGGATAGCCACGAGGGGTACTCTATCACCCTTATGAAGCCGACCCGGAGCAACTTCTCAATATCCTCTTTGACTTGCAAAGACCATTCCGGTTTGATTCGCCGAAGCTTTTGCTTGACAGGTTTCACCTCGGGATCCACGGGGATTCTGTGTTCAACGATCGAAGAATCCAATCCCGGCATATCCTTATAGGACCAAGGAAACACATCCATGTACTCCTTAAGTAGCTCAACCAAATCTTCTCTTTGGCTCCTTTGAAGTAGCTACCAATCTGTGTCTCTTTCGGCTCATTTTCAGTCCCTAAATTCACCTTAGTTAAAACCTTTTCAGTAGCTTGGGCACGACTTTCCTTTCGGTCAACAACCTGCTTTGATGATTGTTTAATGTTTTGTTCGTTTAGTGTGTCTTCATTATTAGTGATTCATCATTAACCATTTTCAGATTATTAGTTAATTTATCATCTAATAAGTTGGCAATGAGGGGATACTCGGAAAGGTCTATCATTTCATTCGATGCAAACGTGAATACAATGTTGGCTATAAGTTCATAATCCTCGGGCATAAGGGCCTTAGGAGGAAGACTCAAATTCAAAGACAAGAGATTAGGGGGACTCGACTACATTGGGTCCTATAACACTCGACTCTAGGGGGCGGGGAACCAGTCCAAGCTTCGTGGTCATTTCCTCCTTGCTTGCCACCGGTCCAGAGAAGGTCACCCAATTCTTCAAGGCATGTCCGTCGGGCTTACCAAGGTGCGAGGGTCAAAGATCCCAGGAGATCCATCTCCTATCACAGCAATCATTTCCTTTTGAGGCCAATCAGATCACGCACGATCAACTCCTCCCCAAACATTTCTCGCATTACCGCACCATCCCATTCGTCGTACATGACTTCCTTGGTGGCGTGCTTGGGAGATATCTCCTCAAACTTGCATCTACCATTTCGACCCCAAACGGGTTCCCTTTCTTGGCCAGCCTCCATCGTAGACAAGGCTTCAAATTCCCTTACTATCTCGGGCACTCCCTTAAAGGTGTATTCGTGACTCATGGTGGTCTCGGTAGGACCGGTCATCTTGGGTGCATCCAGAAATGCCCTCCTTACGGGGTTAGCTGCCAATCCTCGGAATCTTTTGAGATCCTCTTGCAGCTTATCCCAATTGGTCACCATTGGCTCCTTCGGCTCTGGGGCCTCGGCTTGGACCCCTCCTCTCACAAAGTAGCGGCTCATATCGAATGTGTAAGGGTGGAGGTTGGAAGCCTTAAACGGAATCCCTTGAGACCTGGCTTGGCTTCTTTTCCGAGCCATTTCCTTATCCATCCTAAGGTCTTCGGGGGTGGGTTTGTATCCAAACCATGGAGCGTCTTTTGCTCCTTGATCTCAACAATCTTGTGGGTGCCTTAGAGTTTCTTTCCAAGACCAAGCCCTGGGAGGTAGCGCATCAAACGCATCATTCTCATTTCAGGGGGAATCCTATCCTTGGTGAGCGTAAGATCTACACAACAGATGTGGGTTTTGGATGGTATCTCAGTGAAGCCGGTCAAAACCATGCCGCTCTCTTCATGTTTGATTTCTAACACGGGAATCCCATTGGCGTTGGTTCCTTCTGTAGTAACACTTTCCCCATAAATGGTGTCAGATTACCCTCTTGCACATATTTTACGCACTGGTGGAGGGTGGAGGCTACCCCATTGAATTTATGGAGCCATGGGGGTCCCAATAGGGCGGTGAAGGATATGGGGATGTCAAGTACTTGGAAGTTGGTTGTCATCATTTGTTTCCCAAGCAAAGGTTCAAGGTGGCCACCCCTAGGACTGAGCGGGCCGTGGAATCATAAGCCTTAACGGTGATCATGGAGGGCTTTAGGTCGGTGGTCTTTAGACCAAGTAAATCCATCATCTTAGCGAGGAGGACATTCATGGCGGAACCATTATCAACCAAAACCCGAGGGAGGCGGCGCTCATCCAATTGCAATGTGATGTAGAGGGCTTCACTGTGGTTAGCCTCAAATTTCGGCAAGTCCAAGTCCCTGAATGTGATGACATTCCCATATTGAACACTTCCAATCATTTGCACGGCCTCTTTGAGGGTAGCCGTGGTAGGTACCATAGTTTGGGCCAAGCATTCCTCCAGTTTGAGCTTGTGAGGGTAGGAGGAAGTGAGAAGGGACCACAAAGATATGTTAGCTTGTGTCCTCTTGAGTTGGGTTAAGACGAGATCCTCTTCTCCGGAATCTAGGGCTTTTGCCTCACTAGCAAGAGGTGGAGGCATTCGGTGTTCTGGTGGCGGAGGTTTCCTAGGGTTCTCCATGTGCACTTTCCCGGATCGCATCAGTACACTCACTTCAAATGGTTCGTCAACCTCTTCCGCCTCTTTCCCGGGTGACGAGGGGTTTTGGGTACCATATGGCCATGCTTCCTTTCTTAACTCATTCACCATGACCATTCTTTTCGGGTGTGTTTGCCGACTCACGGATCCTTTTTAGAGAGATAGGGTGGTGGCTTTGGCTCCTCTCAACTCCTACGGTTTCATGGAGTTTTTCCAAAGTGAGCATGCAACAGTAGTAATCCGAGAATACGGACCCATCAATCAGCGGTGGCGGTGGCGATAACGGTGGCAAAGCTAAGAAGTCATCTGAGGCCGGGAAGCCTTCTTCTTCCAATCTCAGGGAAGGAACACGGGGAGGCATATTTGAAGATACCTCATCATCATCACTTTCACACAAGATTCGGAGCTCCTCACGGGGCATAGAGCGGATGGCACCTTTCATTCGGGCGAGGTACCCTTCATAGTTGGTGATTTCCAGGGTCTTTACAATTTTGGACCCATTCCTTCCCTTGGGGTGACCCACCTGTTTAACTGTCCTCTTGCCAGTGGATGAACTACATGCTTCAATGACATGGAAGCAATCATTATGCGGAGGATAAACCCCATTTGAGCCCTGGCTCTCGCTGTCTACCGTGCTCTTAACGGACTTTTCCATTTCCTCCATGCATTCTTCGAATGTTAGCTCATGCTCGGTGAGTGTTATTACGATCAACTCATCGGCATTTTGGTGGGGGACCCTTGCACTCATCACATTGGCAATCATAGAGTCAGATGGGCATTTCATGTTTCCTTCCTGCACACATGTCCTTAGGGTTTCCTTCCATTCCTCCCCAATCTCAGTCATCGGGACATTGAATTCCAAAAGGTTTATCGGTGTCGGCCCCCCTAACTCAATCATATTCACATCGGCTGGCCCAAATTCAACCATATTAATTCCATGGTTGTTAGGGAACGGGTTGTTGATCACATTTGGACTTCGGGGCATTCAAGCTTCCCTTTGGCAATTAAGTCTATGATGATGCATTTCACAGCGGGGCAATCATCGGTGTCGTGCCCATGGTGGCTGTGGAATGCACATCTCTTGCTCTCGTCAAGGTACCTCTCGGGGTTTCTGGGTTGGAAGTTAACCAGTGGTTTGGCGAGGCCTTGTTTAACTAACCCCTCAAACACCTTTCCCAAGGGCATCCCAAAGTCCTCAAATCTAACATACGGGGGCCTTTCCCAGTTCCTGGCCTTTTGCGGAGTTTGTCTCGGATTCTCCCCTTGGATATTGTTTACAGCTCCCACGGCTTCCTTCCCTTTACCGACTGTCGGGGGCCGATATCTGTAGGAGTTGCCACTTGCCTGTGTAGAGGATTGCTCATTGAGGGTCTTCTCGAATATAGACCCGGCAGTGACCATTGCCCGGAGGTTGAGGTAAAAATGATGACTGATCAAGGTTCGCAGCTTAGGTTTCAGACATGATTGGAAAATGTCCAATTGTTCTTCTTCTGTGGGCGGATTGGAAATCTCCCCAAGTTTATAATTCCACCTCATATAGAACTCTCCTATTTGTTCTTCTCCTTTTGCAGAGTGCTTTGCAGATCAACCCGGTGGTTTCCCATTCTAGTTTTGACCGGTATTTGGTGAGGAATGCTTCTTTAATTGCATCCCATGTTGCTCGGGATTCATCTTTTAAGTGAAAGAACCACTTGAGGCGTTTCCTCTCAGGGACAGTTGGAAATGATCAGCCATTTGCTGCATGGTACACCCTTTTGCTCTCATGGCTAAAGTATAAGCATTGAGATGAGTCTGGGGGTAGGCAGTTCCATCAAATTTTTTCTATCTCTGGCATTTTGAACTTGTGAGGCAGAGGAACAATCTTGTTGGGGTCGGTGATCCCCAAGGAGGATTTCCTTTCATTTATCCCCTCAAATCTCTCTCCATTTGTTTCAATTTCTCTACCAACCACCCCATCTGGGGGTCCACATGTGGGCTTGAGTTGATTGATCCCACGGTTTGGCTCGTTACTGGCATCGTGGTGGGAGTGTGAAGTGGTGGATGTGACCATCGGAGGAGGATTTTGAGGTGGCAAATGGGTGTAGACATAGCCTGGTGCCGGGTTACTTGTCGGGAGATATTGTTGGATAGCCTAAGAGATTTGGGCCATTGGGTGGTAAAGTGGGTAAGGCACTTCTCGGGATGTGGTTGGCAAAGCCGGAGGTGGCAGGCCAATGGTAGCTGGAGCCAAGGGTGCTCGGCTACTTGGGATTGTGTCATACAAGTTGAACCCTGGCGGGTACATGGGAAAACCGCCCGGCGGGACAAATGAAGCATGAGTGGTAGGAACGTTTTGGTGAGTGGTGGCTTGGAATGCGGGACGTGAGGTCTCCACATTTGGGTAAGCTTGAGGGGGCGGAACCCGGTTATATCCTTGGGGGTGCACATTCTCAATTCCCTCTTCATCAGTGATCTCCATAAAACTTCTGTCATTTTCAAACACAACGGCTACCCCTCTCTACCTCATTTTTCACCTGCCTTGCACACTCCCAAGGATGTACTGTCCCGGGCGAGGGTCCTATAGGGCAAGCGGCTTCCACCGACCGAAAGAACGAACCTAAGGTCTAGTGCGTCATAAGATTCCCAATGCGCGATCCATTCCAATCATGATTAAGCCCCGGTTAAGATCGAGATTCGTCTTAGGGACTTAAGGGATTTCAGGCATAACCTCATCTTTGATGAGGGCATTTCGAACCTTATCCTTGGGCTCAAGGATGATTAGTATGGACTATTCATTAGGGCTTGACAACACGGTGTCACCCTATCCTTAATACGTGACTTAGGTTAATTACGGTCAACATTAACGCGTAAGTCAAGGACCGGGTCAAAGTTGACCATGGTCACACTTGCTTTCACAAGGAGTCATGACTCGGGCATTAGCTTGGCCACAATTAATCTCAGACACATATTAGGGACGTGGTAACGTGAGATAGACCAAAAACCAACCAAGGTCTCGGTATTTGTGTGTCACGGACGAGTGTGTTGACTCGGCTCGGAAAGGGAGGTGGAATGGACCCGTGCGCGCTAGAAGGGCACAAGAGCACCAATCAAGCTGCATCGTGGCATCCATCCCGGGTTTAAAGGGTATTTAGAATGTGCAAGGTCAAGTTCGCGTAGTGTGAAGCCATTCTATGTTGCCTTTTGAGTTAAAATAGAAATTTTCGATTCGTTTTGTCATCATGAACAATGTATAATCAACAACAATGAGCAAGCATGAATGATCTATTTACACAAGTAATCAAGCAAGAACATGAACAAATAAGGCCAAAACTTGTATGTACAACAAATTGTGCACAACCAAAGAATCCTTTGAAATCAAAACTTTACAAGAAACGATCCTTTTAAAAACCATTTGCAAAACGAGTTGTGCACAACAAAGAATTCAAAAAAAAATCTTTTACAAAATGGGTTATGCACAAGGAGGTTTTGAAAACCCAAATTTATGTCCAAAAGTTTGTGCATGACCAAGCTTCAAAAACCAAGTTTTGGCTAGAAAAGAAGAAGATAATGTGCTCAAACAAAACTGTAAATTTGGAACCTGGACAAGCAGAAGCCAAAGGGACACAGAATGTTCCTGCCCTGCACACAAATTGTTAAATTTTGGAACATTCTGTTCCCTGCCCAACATAGCCGTACGGCTATAGAATGCTGGAAATTATTTTTTGCAGTTTTTCATCTTCTGATCATCAAGCCCCAGTTTATTGCACATCCAGAACAGTTTCCACTCCAGAAAATTCAAACAGAAACACAGCACACACAAAACAACACAAAAGTTAACGAAAACGAGGGACGAGAGTTTGACCCACACAGAAATGTCCCCAAAGCTTCTAAAAAGAAGTTTGAGAACATTTAACTCCCCAGCAGAGTCGCCACTGTAAGGATCCCGCCCCCGCACGTAAAACGCGACGTGTCATGGGGGCGAAAGGCCAAACGCGGTTAATATGCCAAAAAATAACGGAGTCGCCACTTTTGTTAATTATTTAACCCAACAAAAGAAAAGGTTAGAGATTCTATTAGTTTGGAGGTCAGGTTACGCCTTGGGAAGAGTTTCACATCACCCAAGTCGCCTCAGATAGGACCGAGTCTCCCTAATGTTAGTTAACTAAAGTGCATGTGTGTGTGTGTGTGTCTTCAAAATGGGAGAATATGACTGTTTTGACAAAACCAGTTAATTATTTGACAGAAAGTGTTTATTTTGCAAGCTTTCTGGTTAGGAAAGGAAGAAACTGGAAAATGCCCTCCCCAGCCAAAGTAGCCGTACGGATGGGGAGGGCTCTCCAGGGCATTTTACAGTTTTATCAGAGAACAGTCTAGTTTCAGTCAAAACAGAGTATCTTTGCTGAAACTGGACTGGAATGTTGATTTCCAGTTTATGATTAACAACAAAACTTTGAGAAGTTCATTCCTATGCATTTTGATCATCAAAGGATCCCAAAAAACAAAGATTTGGGTGTGATCAAAGGCAATCATTGGAGAAATTTATGAAAAGTTGATGAACATGACATTTAAACCAAGATGACAATTTTGGTGGATAAAGATTAAAACTTTACCACCAAAATGGACTTATTATACAAGATTAAACCTTTAGGGACACAAATATAACATAAAGATCAAATCTTTATGTCCCATACTTGGTGATTTATGGCTAGATCATGGTTGGGGTGATAAAGATTGGAACTTTATCCCCCAATCATGACTCTTATGGCCAAATAAAACAAAATCAACATAAAAATGTAACAAACCATGAACATCTTTAGGTTTTACCCCATAATCACACACTAGGTGTGAAGGGAACCTTGAATCACCTTATGATTTGGATCATATACATACATAATCATAATATATATAGCTTGAAAGGCCAAGACTTGTATAATATATAGATATAGTGCTTGAAAATGGACAAGACTTGCAAGAAATGTAAAGTGCTTGAAATGGAAAAGACTTTGCAAGAACAAGAAAAGATAATCACAAGATAACCAAGTAATATGAACAAAGATAAAAGAAAGTTTGAGATGAAGAAGAAGATGGGGAGAAGGAGGCTTCACCTATGATGGTTATGCCTATCTTCCTCTCTAATCACTCAAATATGTGTATCACTCATTTTCTGCTCTCAAACTGGCATTTCAACTCACAAAACGTTTTCTCCCCCTGAAATGATCAGCATGGGGTTCAATTTATAGAGGCTGAGGGTGCCCAACATAGCCGTACGGCTAGGGACCTCATGTGCCCAAACCATCCGTACGACTCGACTTGGCGAGCTTCTGGATTTTTCTAAGTTTAATTCCAGTTCAGTCCTGGAATATCAGGTTTATCCTAGTGAGGTCCCAGCTAATTGGTTTATCCCTAAATGGTACCAAGAATTCCTCTAAAGTAGGTCGATTTCAGATTGAGGTACTTACAACTTGTTGGTCATCAACCTGTTCTTCAACCAACTGCTCTTCGTCTCGATCTTCATTAGGCTCTTCATTAGGAACTTCATTAGGAACTTCATTAGGAACACGAGGAGAAGACATACTTTGCATATCAGAAGGTTGTTCAGGAGAGGAATTTGACCCTCTTTCAGAAATGCGAATGTCTTTGTTTCCTTGCTGTTGCGAAATTGAAATTGTTGCTAAATGAAGTTTCTTCAAGCGCCTCCCCTCCTTTTTTGAACTCTGCATAGTTCATTATAAAATTAGTAAACACCACATTCGTATGTATATATAATCTCTCCATCCCAAAAAAACTACACATTGATTTGAAAAAACTGCACTCTATTATCTGTTTATTTTTTTGAAAAATCTGCTTTGAAAAATCTGATGTTAAAAAACTGCTTTGACAAAACTGTTGTATCATAACTAAAAATCTGTTTTGAAAACCTGCTCTTGAAACATCAGTTTTATAACTAATCTATAATATGATTTTGAAAAATCTGCATTCTAGTGGGACGGATGGACTATATATTTATAACAAAAAAACAATTAAAGACAATGACATACACATATAACATCATAAAGATGACACTAAGTCTTACCTCTACCTTATCATTACCCATTGCGATCACGTTGACAAAATAAGATATTGTTAACTAAAGATCCACCTATACCTCAGCCTCCACCTGTAAGATCAAAGGAACTCAATCAAATAATTTATCTTGAAATTGATAAATATAAACATATATAATTACACTATAACAAAAGAATATAACCATAATAAACATATATAATTACTCTATAATCATCGATCAAAATAAACATATATAATTACACTATAACAAAAGAATATAACCATAATAAGATAAATACATATTAAATATACCAATTTGCCATCACATCCCACTCTTGCGCAAGAACTATCTTGGTCATCATTGGTTTTATCAAGCAAAGATACATCCAGTGGATTATAAGGCAGTTCATCATTTTCATCATCACTCTTATCAAAGATTTCCATATCATGATAGCCTCTTGGTGGCGGTCTCACAACAACTTGCCAATTAGATGTTTTGCTTTCTCTCCAATAGAACACTTGTGAAGCTTGTGTTGCTAGTATAAAAGGATCTCCTTTAAATTGATCTTGAAATTGATCAAAGTTGACTAATATAAATCCATCTTTAACCTTCACTCAGTGATAGATATTTTCCCAGTCACATTTAAACAAAGGAATCTTAAAAGTAAGATAGTCAAACACTATAATGTCACGCAAGATACCGTAGTGACCTATTGTGCTGCTACTACATTGGTCATTGTCATTTGACGCAGATTGACAGATTGTAGTTGCTTCAAGTGAAACACCACTGTTTTGTGTGGACTTTTCGGTGTCCTTGGTGCGAAATCGATGGCCATTTATTATATATCCAGAATATGAAAGCGCTTGCCTTCTAGACCCATACGATAACCACTTTATTGTTTCAGAAACTTGTAATCCGGAGGCTATTTGCTTCAAGAACTTACGGAATGATATACAAGAAGAAGTACCAGGAAATAAAAAAAAATAAAGCATGATATATCATCAAGAAAACAAAAACCGGCAATTAAAATTTCAGTCATAAAATAGCATCGAGGCAAAGACTTGAAATTTCAGTACAATTGAATCGTTGGTGTTACCAGTTGCGTGGCAAATGACAACGGTTGGTTAGCCTTCGGCAACTGAGAAACTCTGCAGAATCAAGAAATGGGAAGTGGTAAAAAGAACCGATTGGGACATTTTGTCGAACAATTGGTGGGCGAAGAGCAAACGCAAAGCCATGGGTGGGGGGGGGTGTATGTGTACGGAGAAGATAGAGAGATTGAATTTGTGAGGGCTAGGGTTTATGGAAAAACGAATAGGTCTAGGGAGGAAGATGATATACCTGTTGTTGTAGCTGTGGAGATGATATGCAGAGTTACCTCCAGCTCCGACGCCACTGCAGAACGCACAATCGCCAAGTATCGCCGCCGTCGATGCCCGTACAACGCACAATCGCCAAGTATCTCCGCCGTCGATGCCTTGTTATTCTTTTGTCTGTTTGACGATTTTGGGGAAAAATTGACTTAACTTGAATTTTTGGGGGACGGGTGGTGCTGGAAATGCAATTTGGAATCCCTCCTCTCCAATTTTGATAGGAGATATTGAGTAAAACAAAAAAAAACTCATTTTGGGTTGGGCATGGAGATTAAGGAAAAAGTATTAGTGAAGTAGGTGTTGTGAGTATGAAAAATAAATAGGATAGAGAAAGTGGGGTAGAGAATAATGAGTGGAAAGTTGTTGTGAGTGTGAATGTCGATCTCATTAAATAAAACACTTCTATTTTTGGGTTGTCCTAATTCGAGTGGGACGGAGGAAGTATAAATTATTTTAATTATTCTGATAAAAATTATAAAATTTGATTTTATAATAGTTATATTAGTATATCAATAATAAGCTTTAAATACAGTTACACGGGTGGAACAGACGGTTGCGGGTTTTGAAAATGAGGAACTGCAACTGAACCGCATTAAACACTTGTACCATTCCAACTGGTCAAATGTTTTGCATGTCCGGTTCCAAGGGTTGCCATGGATTCAAATACGAGTTGGCCATATATACGGCCTCGTAATTGTGCGGGTTGGGTCGGGTTGTGGCGGGTTAACGGGCTGAAACGGGTCGACCAGCTACAACCCGTTCAAGTTTCTGGGTCAAATGAGTTGGGTTGAAATGAGTTGTGTCGGAGGGTTGAAACGGGTCGATCCGTTTATTTTTTTGGCCGGGGCACCTTAAATGTATTAATTGTACCTATTTATGTTTACGGGTTAAAGCGGGTTGAAACAGGTTGTTTTGGGTCGGATCGACCCGTTAAGCTTGACGGGTTGAGACGGACAACCCGTTTCAACCCGCTAACTTAAATAGGTTGGGTTGGGTTGGGTTAGGTTATAATTGGTTGCGTTGTGCGGGTTAGTGGGTAACGGGTCAAAATTGCCAGGCATTATTGTATCCATGAAAAAAATATGAAAATTGTTTTGGGATAAAATAAATAAAAGTAAGTAAATGTTAGTAGTTTTTTGCTTTCAAAATTAAAAATAGTAATATACTCTCTTCTATTTCAGTATTTCTTAATTTTGTGCCCCACAAAAATAGTAAAGCTTTAAGATGCAATTAAATATATTTGTTTTTTACAACAATTTTAAAATGTTGTATTAACAGACTCTGCAACGTTTAAAAAGAAAACCTTGTAAAAAGGTTTTAAGTAAAACGTTCAGATTATAAACGTTGTTAATAGTGCAATGTTTCAGACAAAAACGTTGTTGTTTTTTGCCACGTTTTGTACAAAACGTGGTTATTACTTTGCTTTGACAACGTTTACCAGTAAAACGTTGTGAAAATACCCAAACCACAACGTTTTCTCGAGAAAAGTTATATAATGTTACTTATAACGTCGTTTATTTTGAAACGTTGTGAACAAAAACATTGTGAAAAACTGTTTTTGTTGTAGTGAGTGCAACAAAAAAGGCTCTACTAAATCCCAAGGTGAAGGAAGTTCTGCTTACCATTCCTCAAGTCAAGTTTGACATTTCCTCCGATGAATAAGAAAAGATGTTTGCAAAAGCTGAACAGGTAATTAGTAAGTTTTCCGGCATGAAGGACGCTTTAGCACTTTCAACTGAAGAAATTTCCCAGCTTAAGACGGAGAAATCTCTACTAAGATCTGAACTCACCTCCTTAAGGAGCAGATCAAGAGTATGACTCCTCTTACTGATCAAAACCGTTTCTTAGAAGAACAAAATGCCATATTTAAAGTTTAAAACGATGAATTGGTTTCTGAGATAAATGACCTTAAAAAGATCACAAATGAGTGGGCCAATTCTCGTGTCACTATGGAACAAATCTTAGAATCCCAAAAGCCTAGTGGTGATAAGGAAGGCTTAGGATTTAAAACTAGTAACAACTCTAAATGTGCATCTTGTTGTGAAAGAGATGAGAAATTTACCCAGCAAACCTTGGAAGGGTCAAAGCTAAATATCATGTTTCAAAGGGTCAAGGACAAGAACCAAAGAAGAAACTAGAGTTCAACTATGTCTACCCCAAGAAACAAACTGGCAAGGCAAAGATGAAAGGTATTGCCATGGATGAACCTACCGCAGAGGCTTCCTCTAGCAAGGTAGAAGGTGCTCCCTACCGCGTGATCTTGCCGCAAAGTCAATAGACCGCACCAAGGAAGATGGTGACCGCATGGAGGCCATCGACCGCAAGTGGCGGCAAGACAACAAAGTTCAAGAGGATGAATTTTGTTAAGGAGACCTCATCCATACCAGTAAATGATGTCGTGCTTAAGACCTCAATGAAGTTTGTTAACCCTCAGTTGGGTGGCTTCCACCATTGTTCTGTGTGTGATGATTATGGTCACAAGGCTGCTGAATGTCTTTTAAGATTCACACCAAATCCCAGAAGGCTTAAACCCCCTTCTGTGAGGCAAGTGTGGGTTGTTAAAAGTTGCTAACCCTTTGGACTCGAAAGAATAAAAAGGGGACCTTGTTCTTAAATGTTTATTTTATAGGTCCTCTGCTTAATGGCCGGACATTCCAAGGATAAATCAAGCTTATGGTATCTCGATAGTGGTTGTTCGGAGATATCAACTTATTAGAAGATGTCCGTGAAGAGAAAGGTCCATCAGTAACCTTCGGAGATAATAACAAAGGAAATACTGTAGGATATGGAGTTATTCGAAAAGGAAAAATCACCATCCAAGAAGTCTCTCTAGTTATTGGTCTACAACACAATTTACTCTCAATATCTCAGTTCTGCGACAAAGGATTGCAATGCCACTTTACCTCAAATTTCTGTCTCATCAAAGATGGCACATCTGGCGTCACTTTACTCAAAGGGATTCGTAAGAAAAATGTTTATGTTGTTGATTTCAATTCATCTTGAATTTCTTCTAATCTCTGTTTTGTAACAAATAATGTTAGCGAAAATAGTTGGCTATGGCACAAAAGACTAAGTCACTTAAACTTCAAGTATCTCTTCAAGATTGGTAGAGAAAATCTAGTTCGTGGTCTAACTAAAGTAGCTGATCACCACGATGAGAAGTGCACATCTTGTCAACTAGGCAAACAATCAAAATCGTCTTTCTCCAGCAAAACGACACCTTCAACTTCAAGATGTTTGCAGCTGCTACATATGGATTTGTTTGGACCTGTATCTACCGCAAGTACTGGTGGAAATAGATATACCTTAGTTGTGGTAGATGATTATTCAAAATATATCTGGGTTGAAATGATGATCTCAAAGGATGATTGCTATGACATTTTAACCGCGCTCTTTAGACAGCTCCAAAAACAAAAGGAAGATGACATTGTTAGTGTTCGATTCGACAACGGTACAAAATTCAAGAACAACGGTGTAGCTCAGTACTGTGATGACTATGGTATTGACCACAACTTTTTTGCTGCTGGAGTTCCACAACAAAACGGTGTAGTGGAAAGGAAGAATAGAATGTTGATAGAGGCTGGAAAGACGATGATTGCTGAAGCAAAGCTACCATAATACTTTTGGGCCGAAGCCGTCAACACATCATGCTTCACTCAAAATAGATCCCTCGTCAACAAGACCTACAACAAAACTCCTTATAAACTTTGGAGAGGAAGAACCCCCAATATAGCATACTTCAAGATATTTGGATGCAAATGCTTGATACTCTACAACGGTAAAGAACATTGAGGTAAATTTGATCCTAAGGCCGATGAAGGTATATTTATTGGGTATGCTAAACACTCAAAAGCTTTTCGTGTATTTAATAAAACCACTCTTAAGATAGTTGAATATGTCCATGCTATATTTGATAAACATTCTTTCCTTGAGCCACATATGGCTCCAAATGTTGCTGATGATTTTGTTGAGCTTAATGATACAGGTACAACTCGACTACAAAATCAATCAACTCAAGGAAACCCATCTACCTCAACTGCACCTCCAACTTCCACTCATGAAGCACTAGAAGCTACCACATCTGCTGCTACCTCAAATGGAGTTGAAACACCCATCATTGTGGAAGAACCTATCCCTCAAATTACTTATGATTGGG
Source organism: Campanula takesimana (assembly GCA_026119855.1). Lineage (NCBI taxonomy): Eukaryota > Viridiplantae > Streptophyta > Magnoliopsida > Asterales > Campanulaceae > Campanula > Campanula takesimana. The sequence goes on along the minus strand of JAOWBW010000613.1, from coordinate 1,230,118 downwards.
ATGGCACAAATGACGTACCTCTAGAAGATTTTCAACCACCATCAACTCAACCAAATGTACCTCAAGAAGTTCGTGAAATCAGAGATCACCCAATTCAGAATATTGGTGATTTTCATTCTGGTGTTCGGACAAGAAGATCAAATTATGATGCACTTACCACGTTCATATCTCAAATTGAACCCAAGAAAGTTGATGAAGCACTCCAAGACTCAATTTGGGTTGTTGCTATGCAAGAAGAGCTCAACCAATTTGAAAGATGTAAAGTTTGGACCTTAGTTCCAAGGCCACAAGATCAAGGAGTGATTGGTACAAAGTGGGTATTCAGAAACAAGATGGATGAGAATGGAAGCATCACAAGGAACAAATCTAGGTTGGTTGCACAAGGTTATAGACAAGAAGAAGGCATTGATTATGATGAAACATTTTCCCCCGTTGCAAGACTCGAAGCTATAAAGATATTCTTAGCTTATGCCTCTTCCAAAAGATTCAAGTTATATTAAATGGATGTGAAGAGTGCATTCCTCAACGGTGAACTTTAAGAAACAGTCTTTGTTGCTCAACCGCCCGGATTTGAAGACCCCAAATTTCCAAATCATGTCTACAAACTCCGTAAAGCTTTATATGGACCCAAACAATCTCCACGAGCATGGTATGATACTCTATCTAAATTCCTCTTTGAAAAGGGCTTCAAGCATGGTAAGATCGACACAACTCTATTCATTGCTAAATATCATTATCATATGTTATTAGTTCAAATATATGTAGATGATATCATTTTTCGTTCTACTAATGAATTGTTGTGTAAGCGATTTGAGAAGATAATGAAAAGAAATTTAAGATGAGAATGATGGGAGAATTGACATTTTTCCTTGGGCTACAAATTAAACAATGTGCTGAAGGCATCTTCCTCAACCAAGCAAAGTACACAAAGGACCTTATTAAGAAATTTGGACTTGAAAATGCAAAAGCATACGACACTCCTATGGCTGCTGGTAACAAGTTAGACAAAGACTTGAAAGGTAAAAAGGTTGATCAAACCTTGTACCGAGGTATGATTGGCGCTCTTCTTTACTTAACCACTAGTAGGCCAGATATCATGTTTAGTGTTTGTGTTTGTGCTCGCTATCAAGCAGATCCCCGAGAAGCACATCTTATTGCTGTAAAACGTATTATTTGATATCTATCTGGGACTATTAACCTTGGACTTTGGTACTCCAAAGATTCATATTTTAATCTTATAGGTTACTCAGATACAGATTATGCAGCATGTACCATTGATAGGAAAAGCACAAGCAGAACTTGTCATTTCTTTGGAAATCGACTAGTTTCATGGGCAAGCAAGAAACAAGCCTCAGTCTCGGTATCTACCACAGAAGCTGAATATATAATTGCTGGAAGCTGCTGTTGCCAAGTGCTGTGGATGAAACAACAATTAGTCGACTACGGAATCAAAGAAGAAAATTGTCCAATCTATTGTGACAATACATCTACCATTGCTGTCTCCAACAATCATGTCATGCATTCAAAGACCAAACACATTGATATCAAATACCACTTTCTCAAGGATCATGTGGAAAAAGGTAATATCCATCTTGATTGTGCTAATGTCTTGTGTTTTATCTAAGTCCAAAACCAAGCAGGTCTCAAAGGTCGATTATTTCACCGGTCAAGCAACCACGGCCAATACATCAAAATCTATCAAGTATACTGACCGCTCATATGTTGACCGCATAATGTATCGACCGCATGAAAAAGATGAAACTTCTTCAAAGCTTTAAAAAAGCCTATCGTTAAAGGGAAAAGGATGACATTGGTTCATTGCTTTAAGGAAGCATTCTTTGGTTAGGGTAACATACTTGACCGCAAGCATTCACGGTCAAGCACCTAACCGCAAAAATGAGGTGACCAGGTAAGTGTTTCTAACTTGGCAAATTTTAGGATCCTCCTAGTCATCCAAAGGGGTAATTTCATAATTTCCTCTTTTCCCTCGTTTTTATTTATTTCAAATCATTTGCAATTAATTTTATTCCCTATTTATGTCCGCCGTCACTATCCTTGCATTTAATGAGATGGGACATCATTGGTCAAATCCCTGAATTTGCAGAGTTAACCTCCCACTTCTTTCTGCATAAACCGTTCCACTCCCCTCCACTCCACCTGTCTGCAACTCACTTTTCAGAAACCCTCTCTCTACTTTCTCTCTCTTCTCACCCAGTTCTCTTTATCACTCTCTCTCATTCCTCTCTCACAATTTATCTATATATATGGCTCCAAAACCTTCTCAATCCTCGAAACCCTCCTAGAAATCACAGGATATTACATTTGAAGACACCATGGTATGATTTCCTGATTCTAATCTCTCATATTTTTTTTATTTTTTTTTGTTTTGGCGGGTTCAAAAACCCCTTCGTGTTCTTGACTGATTATTTGATTTTCTAGGTTGTTTTGGTTTTGATAATGTTCATTCCTTGATAGATGCACATTTTCGAATCCATTTATGAACTTTCATTCTTATTTAATCTCCAATTCCGTATCTTTCTATGCCATGGATTGTCAAGCTTTTATTCATAGTTTTTCATGTTTTTCCCCTTTTGATTTCTGGGTTTAATATGTTCTTGATAGTAAAATTGTTGATGATTTTGAGTGTCATCGGTTCTTATGCACCCGTAGATGTAATTTTTATGGATTTTCATGCGTGGAATCATTTTCTGGGTTTTTCGCCATGAACAGTGTTCTTCGTGCTCATATGATGTTCTTCATGTTCTTGATACTGTTCACTTTTTGATCTTTAAATCTTGTTACACACATTAATTAGGTGTTTGTGCATGTTTTGTTCATTTTCACGATTTTTTGTCCAAGTGTTTACTCCTGTCGACTGCACCTAATTTGACCGCTATGCTCGACCGCCACTTTGTCGACCGCATATCCTGTTATAGCCTAACTTCTCTATTTTTTTTCAGGATGAAAAATCATTTATTCCTGGCTGTGTAATTGACTATAATGACTTAATGAATGATGCCATTGGAAGGCATATTATCAAGCGTATGACCAAATCTGGCATTCTCAACTACTTCACTATGCCTCAACCATTCCATCTCACTGCCGCAGCTGGAGAATTCTACTCAACTGCCAAGGAGATCAAAGGAAGGGATGAACAAAACAAGCCTCTCAACTGGATTGCCGCTGAAGTCTATGGCCAGAAACTTGAGATTGACTATACCGATATTGCTTCAGTACTTGGCCTGGACATTGATTTTGAAGCTCCTGAATCCTTGACCACCAAAGAATACAATGATCTCGTTGAAAGATTTATTGAATCAACAGACGTGTGCACTCCCTACCGGAAGACCTTTCCGGAAATCATGTACTATATTGGGCACCTGGTTGGCCACGGTCTGTTTTGCAAGAGTGGAAACCACGGTAACTTCAACACCACCCAGTGGCACCTATCTGCAGCCATCTACTTGGGCAGAAAAATGAATTGGCCCATGATTTTGTACAAACTGTTAGTGGATCAAGTCAATGATTATAACAAGCAGCTACATGAGAAGGCCCCGACCAAATATAAGAAGAATACCAGGATGCTTTCTTTTCTCTTCAAGTATACTCCTGAAATCAGGAAGGAGTATGCTAAAGACAAGCATGCCAAGGTACCCATCTCTCTATCTAGAATCTTTGACATCAAGACCATGAGATCAACCTTCAGAAATCGTTTTGGTGACACTCAATATCAAGAATATCATGCTCGTGATCCTAAAGAAAAGTATGTCCCTCCCAGTTACACAAAAGCTGCTAGAGAAGCTCTTGGTATTGATGATCCTAGTAAATCCACTTTTGTTCAAGATGAGGATGAAAATGAAGCTGAGGAAGAACAAGAATCCAGAAGAGTTAAAGGAAAAAGTATTGTAAGTGAATCGACCGCTCCTCCCCAAACCAAACCATTGACTGGAGTTGTTATCAAAGAACCTTCAACCGTTAAGCCCTCTTCCAAAATCATTCCTTCCGCTCCATCTAAAACCAAATCAACCACACTACCTTCAAGGTCTTTTGTTTCCAAAACTACCGTCTCCTCTCCGACCGTTCCTTCCAAATCCTTAAAATCAAAGCCCTCTGCACTCCCTGCTTCATCTAAGGGGGAGAAATCCAAGAAAAGGTATCACTCACTAAGTCCCATCCAAACCTCAAAGAAATCCAAGGTTTCCAGACCCCCTCCTTTGACCGCCTCTCCGGTATTTACTCCATCCGGTTCACCCATGCAAAGTGACCGTGATAAGGATGTTGATGTCCTTCCTACTCAACCGCAAAGACAGCAAGCTAAACACACCCTTGAATTGATTGATGAGCCTGATGATGTCCAATTGTTGGAATCAAGTGATAAATCTGGAAAGAATGACAATCAAGGTGCCAGTGCAGTGGAGAAAACTGTCAATGTCGACAGTCCTGATTTTAGTGATAATAAAGTTGATGATCAAAATTTTGATGAAGTTACAAGGCCTACCGTTGCAGTTGCCAGGCCTAATGATGATGTGATAGATATTTAGGGTACAGGTCAAGGCACTACGGATGACCGTGTACCCAGTGACCATAAAGATGATCTAACTAAGTCTTCTGCTCTCTCACCCCCTCGTTCTACTCAAGCTTCTCCGACCTCTCCTGATACCCCGGTCGATCCAATGGCTCACTTGTTGACCGCTATTGAGTTCTTAACTCAGGTCAACTTGGATACTCAAAGTGAGGTTGCCAAACTTGCTGCAAACCAAGTTAAGTTGCAGAATGAGGTTGATTTGCTCAAAGCCTCTAATGCCTCCCTTCAGCAGCAAGTAACCTCCTCCATTATTGAGACCATTAAGGGGGAGAGTCAGAATATAACAAAGGCCATTCTTGAAAGCCTAGCTGAAGCAAATCCAAATCTCTCAATGACCACATCCTCTTCAACCGCTCCTCTTACTCGTGCTGATCTCAAGGAAGAGCTCAAGTCACAATCCAACACCATTGACCACTCTATATTCAAGATTGTTGAAGGAGCTGGAAAATAAATAACCAAGGCTATGACAAGTGATAAGCATTTCTTATTTGAGAAGATGGATAAAGTGAACACCTCTCTTAAGGCAGAAATCAATGCCTGTATTTCGGTAGGATTGCTATCGGTTGCTGATAAGTTTGTACCAAAGATAGAAGCTATGAGACAAGCTATGCAAGTTCACACTCAAAGGCTTGAAGGTCAAACTTCTAAGATTGATAGGGCCTATGAAATTTCTAACACCAATGTGAAGGAAGTGATCAACAAAATTTCAACCCTTCAATTGACCGTGGATAGCATTGCCGGATCTCAAGGCGCCTCCTCTCAAAATCAAGAGACTGGGCATGGAAACAAGCTTGCAAGAGAAGATTAAGATGGAGATGAAGGGGAAGATAGCTTCGAATTTCCTACCGTGAACAGCCTTGACTTTCTGGAGATCAATGACCTCAACAATCCCATCATCATTCCTGGAGTTTGGTTCTTAAAGAAATTTTAAGGAACTTGTCCTACCATTTGAACTGACTGTGTGTGGTCATGTTGAAACAATTTGATGATGTCTGTCTTAAAACAATTTACTTTTATGTTTGTTTTTAATTGGGTCAGTAAAACTTAATCTCTCTTTTGACTTTGCACTCCTCTTGCTTTAATGGTTATATTTCTTTGGAGTGCCCTTAATGTTTGATTGATGCATTTGCATTCCTATTGTTGTTTCTCTATAAAATGCATTCAAATTTATGTTTTTATCTTGCTAGGATTAGAATTTTATTTTATCTTTTTAGGATGATAGAAATCTATGACACTGGCTTAGAGTGTGCATTGACTTGGGGCATGAAAATTAATAAAATAATATTTCTTGAAAACATGTTATTACCAAGTACAATGAGTTAGCCTTTGTTATAGTAGGTAATGGTCTCAATCAAATAGGGGTAGATTGTTGGGTATGTTGATTATAAACCACTCCTATTACCTAGATTTGATTGATCCCATAACCTAATTTTATCTTTTGTGGACTTTAGGATATATTGTAAGAAGTGTTAAACTTCATTTTTTAGAATAGTCCACTTTGATAGTATAGGATTTAGATGAATAGGTCTTAAAAATTTCTAAGTCTGGAATTTTAGTGGTCAAGACCTTGACCGTTGAAGATCACTTGACCGTGGAAGATAACCTGACCGTGGAAGACCACCTGACCGTGAATCTCTTGACCGTGAGGCCTTGAACGCAAGTGAAGAAGTTATCCAGTAACCCAAGTTTGTTCAAACTTAACCTTGGTCCAACTATGGTTAGTTTAGAATGTTGCAGGACTTGGACCCCAAGTAATTCAAATTTGAATTCATCTAAGTGGGACCACCTATTATCTGCAAAAAGGACAAACTCAGTTTGAGTTCCAATCAGAATTCAACAGCTCATTGTCCTTCAACTTGGAGCCCAAGTAATTCTAACAGCTATTTTCTCATTCAAGGCTATAAATAGTCCTTAAGTTCTTCATTGAACATTGCTGAGATTCAAAGAGAGAAATTGCTGTTGAAATACTTGGTGATTGAAGATCATACTCAAGATTTCCAGTATCCTTTGAATCTTCAAGTGCTCACCTTCAAACCTTCAAAGATCTCCAGCAACATTCAAGTCATCTCAAGCCTTGCAACACACAAGATTAATTAGGCTCTACAATCACTTAGATTTTAAAGAGCTTCTGATTCTTACACACACACTCACCCTAATTGATCAATCACATAGATTGCATCAAAAGGGATACACTGGTCTAAGTCTAGGATTTGAACTTCATAGAAAATAGGTGTTGATTCAATACTTCATCTCTGTAATCTGTACACTCAAGAATCAATATACCTCCATTCAAAATCCAAGACTGACCATCTTGGTAAAGGACGTTGATCTTTTAACAGATCGAACCTTTCCAAATACATGTGTCATTTACTTACTGCACTTTAATTTCTGCAAATTTACTTTCAAGTATTGTTCATCTTGTTCTTTATTTATTCATATTGATCTTGTTTGTCGTTTAGTGTTTTGATCTTTCAGATTTATGAACTGTTGTGAATTGTGTTTATATGTTCTCCATATTGCCTAAGTTAAAATCTGACTAACTTATCATTTGCCAAAACTTCTAAGACAACTTTCAAACTCAACCATCTCTTGAACGCATAACTCTGACCGCATCTCACTCGACCGGAAAACTCTTGACCGTGAGTGAGCTTCTATACTTAGAGATTTTTTTCAAAAACAACCTTACATCATTTCTATCAAAAACTTCCGCTGTGCATATTACACTTTGACAGTGTGGTTTTTACTTGACCGCAAATTCAAGATCGTAAGGACTTGGTTGAATTTTGAAAAAGGGTTGAAATTTTAAATAGGCTATTCACCCCACCTCTAGCCTCTTTTCATACCCTTGTTGTGTCTTTGGGACCAACACCTACCTCCAGTATATGAAAACTCTCAACCCTACTTGCATGTACCCTACTGGAGCTTTTCTCGAGCAAGGGGCTTCCCAAACCCAAGGTTTCAACTTTGTCCCACAGACAGATGCTTTTCAGAATAGCATCCCACAAGTTCCTCTTACTAAGCAAGAGCTCGAGATTAAAGAGATAAAAGATATGCTCAAGAAATTAATGAGTAGGGGAGAATTCTCAGCCTATTCCTTGAAGTTGGCTCCATCCGCAACTCTCCCATATAACTTTAAAACGCTAGATGTAGAGAAATTTGATGGCACCAGTTGTCCTATGGTTCACTTGAAGTCATATGCCCACGCAATGCAATCTCGTGGGGAAAACACTTCTGCAATGGCCTCAAACTTTCATTTAACTTTTGTTGGGCCAGCTAAGTAATGGTTTATGACCGTGGATACTAGTTTGGTTGATGATTGGTCCAAAATTGTCGATGAATTCAGAAGCGGTATAAGGACAATTCGGATGGGAAAAGAGCCGTCGCGATCTCGACTCATTTGCTCAAAGAGAAAGAGACTTTCTTCGAGTTTGCTAGTAGATGGAGGAAAAAGGTTGCACAGACTCTAAATAGGCCCGATGCTACTGAGCAAACCCAAATCTTCGTCAAGAATCTTCAGCCGTTCTATGCCAAGAAAATGAAGTACCTCTCGTTCCCTGATTTTTAATTCTATCTTAGATGTGGGATCCCGAATTGATGAAGATATTCGTACCGGTGTAATCAAGATGGATTTTCACCCTAGTTCTTCTCATCGATACCGAGCACCGTTCAAAGCCCCGCAAGCGGCTATTAACAACGTTGCTTCTCCTGTACCATTCTGGAACAGTCTGCCTAGTTCAAGTCAGAGGTCTTATAACAAGGTTCCACCATGCTATAATCCAAATGGGTTTGTCAATGCTGTTAATAATCAATATAAGAATGAGGGAAATAAAAGGAGAATGGATCGACACTTTGATCGATTTAGCACCCCTCTTTCTACTGTTTTCCAAGGCTTAGTTGCTCAAGGCTTACTAAAGCTGTTGGTCCCAAAGGGCAATAAGGGTATGAAAAATAGATAGAGGGGGGGGTGAATAGCTGTTTTAAAAATTCTTTTCGTACCCTTGATAAACTCAATTGCAAATGCGCACTTTATCAAATAATCATTATGATATGCGCCTATGTGAGTGAGTGAAATGCACATCGGAATTTAGTAATGTAAATAGACACAAAATATGATAAAGGGGGCGCACACACACTCTAAGTATTTTGGCTCAAAGTGGGTGAAATAAGAAACTAAGGCAAATGATATAACCAACACAACACAATTCAGATCAATCAATCTACAATGATTAAACAAGCAAATAGTGAGATAAGATAATAACTTGAAAGTAAAAGACGAGAAATTAATACGCGCTATTTGGAGAGGTTCGATCGGGAAAATGATCTACGTCCTCTACCAAGATGGTTAGTCTTGGATTTCTAATGCAGATCTTATATAATGAGTGAGTGTTACAAATTACAATCGTTTGAGCTTATACACTAACTTAAGATCTAATATTCTATGAAAGAACAAATCCTAGACAATAACCGGTGTATCTCTAAAACAAAAATCTAAGTGATCAAACTTAAAGAGGTGCGTGTGTGATTTTAGATTCAAGGCTCTTTAGATCTTTGAGATTGAGAGCACAAGAAAACTAAAGTGTTTTTGCTTGAGGATCTGGGCTAAGGATGAAGTTATGAAGATGTTCTTGAGAATTCTGGTAAATCAAAGGCAATCTTCAAATCTTCAACAAATGCTTGAGAGAGAAATTCTTGAAATGCTTAGCAACTTCAAATGGTTGAAGTTATGGGGTATTTATAGTAGAGCCCCAAAAACTAGCCATTGGAAATCCTTGGTGAGTCAGAGAAAGGACGGATGTGCTGTCTCTCATTGAGTAGAGCACGTGTCCTTTTATAGCCGTTAGACACATAACACAAATATGACCATTATGGACAGCTGTCCTTAGATGCGGGTGCATACGTTTTATTTAACCACCGTTGGATCATTGGCGTAGTTTGAATTTTCTTTAAGTCTTCGAGTCTTCATTAAATCACTGAATGTTATTTCAACATTTATGCGCGTTGAGCTAAGGAGCACATAGACATAGCGTGCGTTGAGCCATCTGGGGCGCGTGAGCCAAGCTAGGCGCATTACTCATGCGCGCGCCTAAGGAGGTGCATGGCTCATGGGAGAGGCGCATGGCGCGTGGCTCAAACTCAAAGTGTGATTTTCTTGAATCTTGATCTTCTTGCCCTATTCCTAAGCCTATTTTATTACAATGGACAACCTAAAAAATGAAGTATAAATACTTCTTACATGTGGGTCTTATGTCCATGAAATAAAACTTAGGTGATGGATCAATCAAATCTAATCAATCCTATTACATTGAATCTGAGATATAAGTGGGCATACCCAACAATCTCCCCCTATTTGATTGATGCCATTACCTACTATATCAGGGACAAACATTATACTTGATAAAAACATGTCCAAATAAATAAAATTGGTAAATCATGTCTCAAGTTAATGCACACACCAGTCCAAGATATAGATTTCTAATTTATTCCAATAAAGATAAAACATTACAAATGGAATGATAGAAATAACAGTTTAACACATTCAAAATGTATATGAGTTTTAGTTTTGGAATGTTTAAACAAAATTTAAACTCAATGCATGAAATATGAAGCAGTTCAAATATGATGCATATGATTTTAAACAACATTCATTGTTCTACAAACAAGAAGCTTGAGTGAACAAGGTTTGAAATAATAGTGATGCTTTGTTCTCATTAAAACTTGGGGAGTTGGAGTTACAGATTAGAAGTTTTGAACAGAACAAAAACAAAAGGTGCTACAACAAGTAAGCACTAAATCACTAATACAAAAGAGTTCTAAAATATTACAATAAAAATAGAAACTAAAGGTTGGGAGGCGCGTCATCATCCTTCAATCCTTCTTCTATTTCTGAAACTGAGCGCTGAATTTGTTTGGAAAGTTGGTGACAACGGTTTACAACTCCATGAGTGTCTGTGACACCATCTCTGATATAGCGCAAATGATCAACATTGATGGTTTGATACTCATCAATGGTGCGTTGAGAGATAGCTTGCTGTTGAGAGAGATTTTCTACAACAATTTGAAGATTAGCTTCAACAGCAGCTTGCGTGGTGACAATATCAGCAGAAGTTCTTTCTGCGCACATGTCTGCGCTAGAGTGAGCGTCATTAAAGTGAGTAACAATCAACTCCTTCAAAATATCCAACTTTGAAAGTAAGGAGTGAGAGTTAAATGGTGCGGCGCTAGAAGAGGGCGCAGAAGAGGGCGCGGTGTCAATGTGCGCGCTTGGAGCATTCTCGAGCTCATCCTTTATTTTCTTTAGCTTATCCATTACATTCACTAACTTATCACTTTCACCAGTGACTAAGTCAAGTAACTTCTTGATATCTGCAGCCACACTGGTCTCTACTTGCTTAATTGCATCAATAAAAGCTTGACCATCAGTGAGCTTGATTCCTCCTGCAATTCTTTCATGAAGCTCAGTAAGAGTGTCTTTGAGTAAATCATTCATTTGGGCGATAGCATCACTCCATTGCTGAGGGGGTCAGAAAATGCTTATCCCTGATATCAGCGCTAATGCGCGTTATCTCCCCTTTAATGGCAGCAATCTCAGTTGCCTGATTCGTCAACATAGATGTATGAAGCTCAAATTGAGATTCAATGCGAGCTTGGCCTTCATGAATTTTTTGAAGCATATAAATAACCACACCTAAATCAGCATTAGGAGGAGGAGGCGCGTCATCAGATTGGGGCGCAGAAGGATCCGGGCACCTGGTAGGAGAATGAACAGGAGTTGTTTTCTGTGGAGAAGGAAGATATTCAGCACTCGAACTTGGTTCATCAGTAAGGGGAGGCGCAGGAGTAGATCTGCGCTGGAGTAAAGGTTCTGGCTCCCCCTCAACTTGATCCTCACTTAGGTCTCTGAATAACTCAGTAGATATTTGATCTCTGAGTTTCTGTTGATCAGCAGTGAGTGAGATAGAAGTTGGTTTAATAACTGGAGCAGGCGCATGAGATGTTTTCTTGGTAGGCGCAGGAGCAACTGGAGTAGTTGAAGGTTTTGTTGGAGGCGCGCGGGGAGGAAGAGGCGCAGTAGGAGCAGGCGCGTGTGCATTAGCGCTTGAGCCTGCGCCTTTGAGCCTTTCCTTTTTGGCTAAGGCAGCAGCCTGTTTGAGCCTATAATCTTCATCCCTTTTCCTTTGTGCCTCAAGGCGGCTAGCTTTTTGAGCACGTCTGAGATCTGCTTCATCATCTTTTTTAGTTTTAGGGCGCTTAGAGGGTCTACTTCCTTCTTCAGCAATCCCTTTACCCTTTCCTTTCTCTGCGCCTTGAGCAGCTGTTGGTTCAGCGCGAGGTGCAACTTCAATATCTGCGCCATCTTGTGCGCGGTCTTCACCACCTTCTTTTCCTTCATCTGACTCAGTGGCTTCATCAACCAACTAAGCACCCTTTACCCTAGGCACGCGCTTTGCCATGCGCTTCCTGCACCTCTTCAAGACAAGGTTGTCTTTCCCAAAAACTGGAACATCATCAGTTTTATATGCAGGGTTTTCATTAAGGAATTGGGCAAGATAAGTGAGAAAATTTTTGGTAAGAATCCTGCAGTGAGTTTGTCTTCCCATCAGACTTGTTCTTGTTGTATTTGTCAATCTGGTCTGACAAAGTTTTGAACAAAATCTTAGGCCAATTTAACCTAGTCTTTCCCATGATGGCAGCAGTATACTCCCACTTCTCCACGGTGAATCTATTCACATTGCCGGTCTTGAACACGATTGAAGTATCAACAAGATGCGCTATATGAGCGAGCAGATCACCACCATCCCTTATCTCAACATTTTTGATGTTGTTCAGAAGAGTAGGGATTTTGAGATAAGTATGCGCTACAATATTCTGAGCTGCAACTGAGTAAGAATTTGGTTGCCCAGAAACACCCAGAGGGCCAGTAGTGCTGAAACTCACTATGTTCTTGATTGTGACCGTAGAGATAGTTATAGCAACGTTCTGAACGGTGGCGCATATCCTGTAGCGCACGTATCCATCAGCTGGAATTTCAACTAGAGCTGCGGTTGAGAAAAATTCATCAACAAGGAGCGGAGAATAGAATGGTTGATCCAGCGTGAATAAAGGAGTGAGTCCAGCGGTGTGAAGGGTTGAGATGATTTCAAGCCCTATTGGATCAAGTGAGAGCTCAGCAAGATCAATCGTTTCACCAGGTCTGAAATTTGCAGGATCCTGAAAGTAAACATTTGAGTGAAGTTAGTAGTGTATTAGGCGCATAGAATCATAATGATGTGCTAAGTAAACATAGGCGCATAGCAATATATAGGCGCATAACAATAGTAGGCGCATACTATTATTAGGCGCATACATGTTGAAGGCGCAAATAGGTACGAGGCGCATATCATGGTTCTATAAAAAATACTTAAGGAAAAATTAAAAACATAGAAAAATTTGACTAAGTATGAATTGAGGCACATAAGGTGTTTAGGCGCATAATGTTATTAGGCGCATAAAGGATTGAGGCTCATAACATTTGTAATAGCTAGAGGCGCATACGAATGTCAGGTGCATGAATCATTTTGAGGCGCATAAGGTCAATAGGCGCATAAATAACTAGGCGCGTGAATTCATATATAGGCGCATAACTATGTATATAACTTAAACTTTAGCATAAAAACACACAAAAACACACAAACACATGCAAACATACATATGAAAGTTTTTAAGAATCAAAATATGAAAATTCTGAAAAACATGTTTTGAAAATTTTGAATCCCAAGTCATGCAAACATAACGAAGAACACAAAGAACATGCTTGAGTGCTTGAAGAACATCAAGAACACCTAATTCGTGAAACTTCACCAAATCAAGCATACATTATATCAAAATGACCGCATGAACACAAGGATCACGAAAATATAAACCAAAACAAGTACAAAACAACAACGAATCCAGAAAATGGATTCAAAGATCCGAAAATTTGAAAAGTAAAAAATCTAAGATTTTTAGATTCACAAAATACAGTGCATTGATCGTTGAAAAGGTTAGATATAAAGAATCTAAATCACAATACGAACAAAACCTTACGAACGATTTCGAAAACGGAGCACCGAGTCAAGATTAAACAAAGAAAATGCAATCTCGGGTTTTTTTAAAAAAAAAAAACGAACTTTAGAAACCCAGAAAACGAAAAAATAATAATTCAAAAATAAGGAGTTTAAGGGTTGAGGAATTATACCATTTCGTCTTGATTTGCTTTGGTTGTTCTCTTTGGACCCATTAATAAAATTTAAGAAATAAGAGAGAAATATATATAGAGAGAAAGAGAGAGAAACCGAGAGAGATAGAGAGATGAACTGAGAGAGAGAGATGGAGAGTCGGTTTTAGAGAGAGAGAGAGTTGGTGAGAGAGAAAAAGTTGGTAAGAAGAAGTATAGGTAATGATGGGAAGAGGTAGGGTTAGTGTATATATAGGTTTAGGGTTTCCAAAAAGAGCAGATGAAGAGATGTGAATTTATGGTGAATTGACTAGGAAAGGACAACCATTAATGAGGGTTTTTTTATGAAATGATGGCTATTTAATGGTTGAAAGACCCAAAGTACACTAGATGTGACATATTGGGTAAAGAATAACTGCTCCACTTTCCCTATAAGTGTATGAGCAATTTTGATTAATTTTTGCACAAATTCCAAAAACATCTGTTTTGGTGTAAGTTTGGGGTGCAAGAGATATATCCCCAGAAAATAAAATTTTTTGAAAAACGTAAAACGAGGAAAAAATTAATTGTACAAGTACCCTTGAACAATTATGGAATGTCAAAAGACAAAAATTCCTATAATAAATGATCAGAATAAACTTACCTGGTACTTGTGATATTGAATACGTTCAATCATTGGAATTATAAATTTTGAGCATTGATTGAGCCGTAAACATTTAATTCGCGCATGAGGGGAGCATAACAATCAAGAGGCACGCATGATGGAGAGGGAGCGATATGAAATGGGTGCGCAAGAGGGTGAGGCGTGCAGTGAGTTGGCGCGCAAAGTCTTTGGGCGCGCATGAGTTTCCTTAAAACTATTTTTTTTAAAAATTATATAACTTTTATACCTAGGATATTCAGAACTCAACGAAACATAAAATCATTAGTAATAACAAAACTAAAAGGAATTTAGTTGAGTTCAAGCATACCCATTCACCTCTAAAAAATATGAACCGTTTCGCGTCAAGTGCTTTCGTTAGAATGTCGGCGATTTGATAGTCGGTTCCCACGTGTTCCAAATGAATACTGCCCTTTTCCACATGGTCTTTGAAGAAGTGATATTTGATGTCGATGTGTTTGGTCTTTGAGTGCATGACATGATTTTCAGAAACGGCAATGGTTGTTGTGTTGTCGCAGTAGATGGGACAATTTTCTTCAATGATATCATAGTCAACCAATTGCTGCTTCATCCATAGTATTTGACAGCAACAACTTCCCGCAACGATATATTCAGCTTCGGTTGTTGAGACAGATACTGAAGCTTGTTTCTTACTTGCCTATGACACAAGTCGATATCCGAGGAAATGACAAGTGCCACTTATGCTTTTCCTATCAATTGTGCATGCTGTATAATCCGCATCTGAGTAACCTACAAGTTTAAAGTTCGAATCTTTGGTGTACCAAATTCCAAGGTTAACAGTACCGGATAGATATCTTATAATACGTTTCACAGCAATCAAGTGCGCTTCTCTAGGGTCAGATTGATAACGAGCACAAACACAAACACTAAACATAATATCGGGACTACTAGCAGTAAGATAAAGGAGCGAGCCAATCATATCTCGATAGAGCATTTGATCAACACATTTACCTTTTAAATCTTTGTCGAGTTTGTTGCCGGTAGCCATTGGAGTATCGTATGGTTTAGCATTGTCAAGTCCAAACTTCTTGATTAAGTCCTTTGTATATTTGGCTTGATTGATAAATATGCCTTCATTCATTTGCTTGATTTGAAGCCCGAGGAAGAATGTGAGTTCTCCCATCATGCTCATTTCAAACTTGCTCTTCATTAGTTTCTCAAAGCGCTTGCACAACAATTCATTAGTAGAACCAAATATAATATCATCAACATAAATTTGAACAAGTAATTTATGACCATTATGTTTGGCAATGAAAAGAGTTGTATCGATTTTACCGCGAATTAAGCCTTTTTCAATGAGAAACTTTGATAGTGTACCGTACCATGCTCTTGGTGCTTGCTTGAGTCCATACAAAGCTTTCTGGAGTTTGTACACATGATTTGGAAATTGAGAATCTTCAAACCTAGGTGGTTAAGCTACGTAGACTTGTTCTTGGAGTTCACCATTTAGAAACGCGCTCTTCACATCCATTTGATATAACTTGAAGTTCGTGTGAGCTACGTAAGTTAGAAATAATCTGATAGCTTCAAGTCTTGCTACGGGCACAAAAGTTTCATCGTAATCAATTCCTTCTTCTTGCCTATAGCCTTGTGCAACCAATCTTGCTTTGTTTCTTGTGATGGTTCCATTCTCATCCATCTTGTTTCTGAACACCCATTTCGTACCAATCACTCCTTGATAATTTGGTCTTGGAACAAGAGTCCAAACCTTAAATCGTTCAAATTAATTGAGTTCTTCTTGCATAACACAAACCAATTAGGATCTTGGAGCACTTCATCAGTCTTCTTCGGTTCAATTTGAGAGATAAAAGCAGTGTAAGCATCAAAGTTTGTAGCTCTCCTGTACGAACACCAACGTTTAGATCACCAATGATATATTTGATTGGGTGACCTCTAACTTCACGAATTTCAGGAGGTAAGTTAGGTTGAGTCGTAGTAACTAGAAGGTCTTCAATTGGTACATCTTCACCAGATTCTAAATCATCAAAATTTGGGGGTTGAATTGGTGTAGAGTTGAAACTTGGGTTTACACCAGATGCAGCAGTAGATGTAGGCGCATGAGAGGAATCAAGAGGCGCAACATGTGAGTGAGGTGCAACTGATGATCCATTTGGCGCGCCATATGAGGAGTTAGGCGCAACTGATGTGGATGGATTTCCTTGAGTTGATAGATTCTGATTTTGAGTAGGCGTAACATAAATAGGAGCACCTGTATCATTAAGCTCAACAGAATCATCAGCAACATTTGGAGCCAAATGTGGCTCAAGGAGAGAATGTTTATCAAATGTAACATGTACAGATTCAACTATCACTAATGTAGTTCTATTAAAAACGCGAAAAGCTTTAGAATGTTTGGCATACCCAACAAAAATACCTTCGTTGGCTTTGGCATCGAATTTACCTCTATGTCCGTTTCCGTTGTAGAGGATATAACACTTGCAACCAAAGATCTTGAAGAATGCAATGTTGGGAGTTCTACCACGCCAAAGTTCATACGGAGTCTTGTTGTGAAGTTTGTTAATGAGGGAACGATTTTGAGTAAAACATGCTGTGTTGATAGCTTCTTCCCAAAAGTACTTAGGCAATTTCGCTTCAGCTATCATCATCTTTCCCGCTTCAATCAACTTCCTATTCTTTCTTTCCACAACACCATTTTGTTGAGGAACTCCAGTGGTTGAGAAGTTGTGATCTATCCCATGATCGTCACAATATCGAGCAACACCGTTGTTCTTGAATTCTGTTCCATTGTCGGATCGAACACTAACGATGTCATCTTCTTTTTGGGTTTGGAGTAGTCGAAATAAGGTGGTCAAAATGTCGTAACAGTTGTCTTTTGAGATCATCATTTCTACCCATGTATATCTTGAAAAATCATCCACCACAACTAGAGTATACTTGTTTCTTCTAATACTTACGGGGGTGACTGGACCAAATAGATCAATGTGAAGCAGTTGCAAACATCTAGAAGTTGAAGGATTGGTCTTGTTGGACAAAGTCTTCTTTGGTTGTTTGCCAAGTTGACACGCGGCGCACTTCTTGTCATGATGATCAGCAACCTTGGGAAGTCCTTTTACAAGATTATTCCTGCTGAGTTTAGATAGATATTTCAAGTTCAAGTGACTTAAGCGCTTGTGCCACAGCCAACTATTTTCGCTCACACTTTTAGCTACAAAACAAAGATTAGTACTAGAGTTCATACTAGGGAAATAAATAATGTAAATATTTGTCTTGCGATATCCCGTGAGTAATGTAGCTCCGGTTTTGCCATTCTTGATAACACATTGAGTTGAGGTGAAATGGCATTCTAATCCTTTGTCGCAGAATTGAGATATGGATAATAAATTGTGCTTGAGCCCTTCGATAAGAGAGACTCTTTCAATGCACACTTTGTCTTTCTTGAGATTTCCATATGCAACAACTTGACCTTTGTTATTATCACAAATGTTACTGAGGGACCTCTTCTTCATGGACATATTCTAATAAGGATTCATCTCCATTCATGTGTCTTGAACACCCACTATCGAGAATCCATTCAGAATTTCTAGCTTTTGAAGATCCAGCCATGAAACAAAAAACCAGAAATATAGACATTTAAGCAGGTCCCCTTTATTCCTTTTGGGTCCTAGAGTTAGCAACTTTTGACAACCCACTCTTGCTTGACCTTAGGGTTTTTACGTCCTTTAGTATTGGGTGTGAATCGGAAAAGGCATTCCACGGCCTTGTGTCCAGAACAATCACAAATGGAACAATGATGAAAGTCACTAATCACATGAGTTTTCACAAACTCTTTACTTTTCTTTGGGGTAGCATTCTTCTTTCGGTCAGATGGACTAGCCTTAACAAAATCCTTCTTTTGAAATTTTGGAGTGCTTGATCTAGGAGGGTGCATAGGGCTAGGAGGCGCACGGCGATGAGGCGCGTGGCTCCTAGGCGCATAATGAGCACTCGGAGAAGGAGCGCGCTTTTTTTTAAGAGGAATTTAGCTAGAGGATGATTCATCTGTAGCTATATCTTTCCCATTAGCTTTCCCAAATTTCTTCGTTGGGTAGACATAATGGAATGTTTGTCTTTTGACTTTTTCCTGTCATTTTCCCATTGAATTAGAACGTTTTTCCTTGGGAATTTCAAAAGTTTGCTGTTTTGTAAATTCACTATCTCTTTCAGCACAAACATCACACTTAAAGTTGTCACTAGTTGATGAGAATCCCAAGCCACTTTTATCACCACTTGCTTTTTGGGACTAAAAAATATTGTCCATAGTGGCACGAGAATTGGACCACTCATTTGTAATCTTTTTGAGATCAATAATTTGAGTGACTAATTCATCGTTTTGAACTTTAAGAAGTGAGTTATGTTCTATTAGAAAAGTGTTTTTAACAGTAAGAGGGGTCATGCTCTTTATCTGCTCCTTAAGGAGGGTGAGTTCAGATTTTAGAACAGTTTTCTCGGTCTTAAGCAGGAAAATTTCATCAAATGATAGTACTAAAGTTTCCTTCATATTATCAAATCTACTGATTACCTTTTCAGCCTTTTTGAATAACTTTTCTTGTTCAGCAACAATTTCATCATTGTTGATTTTAGGAATTGGTGCAGCTGGTTCAACTTGTGGTCTGATGTAAGTTCCCTTTCTTAGCTTGTTCCTTGCACTTAGATCACATCGGGCAAACAATAATCCACCATCGCTTTGAGCCGGAGTAAGACATCCTTGTTCAATTAGCTTACTGATGGTTGGTCCTTTCTTCTTTTTTGCCACAGAGTGACTAGCAGATTTCTTGATTGGTTTGTTCAAGTTTTTCATATCGGGAACATCCTTTGAAAAGTCATCAGAGTCATAGTCATTAATTTCAACATCATCTTCATCTTTTGCAACAAAACAAACGAGTCCATTATCGGAGTCTTCATCGCTCTCATCGGAGTCTGTTTCAATCCACATGTTGTGCTCATTTGCTGGTGCTTCTTCTTCAGCAACCATTCCCTTATGACGAGTGAACTTGGGAATGAATTTAGGAGTATGGCTTCTCTTCTTTTGCATATACTCGAACTTGGGGAATTGGGCAGCTCGATGCAAAGTGTCCGGGTTTCCTTCAATTAAAACAAACAAGGTCTTCTTTTCTTTTAGAATCATTGATCCTTATGAACTTTGAAGGAGCTTTGCTGGTAGATCCTTGATATTTGCTGGTTGAGCCGGGCTTGGTGAATTTTCTGAACTTTTGGAATATCTTCACAAATAAAGCGAAGTCTTCATCGTCCATGTCCAATAGCTCAGAAGTAGAAATTTGGGGATCAGAAATTTTCTCTTTCTGAATAGGCGCAGGCGCAGGAGGTTGGGCTTCCTCTCTATGCGCCACCATTGCAATAGATTTTGATTTTCCTTCAGTTTCACTTATTCGCTGATGTTTGAGCTCATAAACTTTAAGATTAGCATAAAGGTTCCTTAGAGTCCAATCATCCAAAGTTCCAGTGCCTTCAAGAGCGCTAGATTTATGTAGGTATCTTGATCCAAAAGCTTGGAGAAAATTGACATTCAAATCTTTGTTTGAAAACATCATGCCAAGTGAAATACATAGATTGATAATTTCACAAAAGCGTTCATAAGTTTGTCTTAAGGTTTCTCCGGGGAGTTGAGAGAAATTGTTGAATCTCTTTTGTACTTCGTATCTCATGTTCTCCTTGCAAACGGTATCTCCTTCTATATGCTCTTCAATAGCATCCCATAGCTCATTAGCTATAGCACAATGTATGACTTGTTGTTTCATAGCCGTGCTTAGAGTGCTTAGGAGAATGTTTCTTGCTTTTCCGTCATTTGCAACTCTTCTTGTTTCTTCCTCAGTCTATTCTTCCTTCGGTTTAAGAATTGTAGGTTGAGCAGCGTTGGTGCGTGGACTTGGATTCGCTTTAACCGGAATGTAAGGTCCATAAACTACGGTGTCATGAAGCCTTTCGTAGATTGAGTTGAGATGGGTCAATATGCTGAATTTCCACACGTCAAAATGATCTTCATCATAGACCGGAACGTGAGTGTAGTTTGCAGTTGCCATAGGTTTTGAGTTTGACATTTAGAATCGGCACACAAGCTGTTAAGCTTGAAAAACAAAAGTGTTTTATAAAGGTGTTTTCTCTGATACCACTTGTTGGTCCCAAAGGGCAACAAGGGTATGAAAAATAGCTAGAGGGGGGGGGGGTGAATAGCTGTTTTAAAATTCTTTTCGTACCCTTGATAAACTCAATTGCAAATGCGCACTTTATCAAATAAGCATTATGATATGTGCCTATGTGAGTGAGTGAAATGCACAGAGGAATTTAGTAATGTAAATAGGCGCAAAGTATGATAAAGGGGGCGCACACACACTCTAAAGTATTTTGGCTCAAAGTGGGTGAAATAAGAAACTAAGGCAAATGATATAACCAACACAACACAATTCAGATCAATCAATCTACAATGATTAAACAAGCAAATAGTGAGATAAGATAATAACTTGAAAGTAAAAGACGAGAAATTAATACGCGCTATATGGAGAGGTTCGATCGGAAAATGATCTACGTCCTCTACCAAGATGGTTAGTCTTGGATTTCTAATGGAGATCTTGTATAATGAGTGAGTGTTACAAATTACAATCGTTTGAGCTTATACACTAACTTAAGATCTAATATTCTTTGAAAGAACAAATCCTAGACAATAACCGGTGTATCTCTAAAAGAAAGATCTAAGTGATCAAACTTAAAGAGGTGCGTGTGTGATTTTAGATTCAAGGCTCTTTAGATCTTTGAGATTGAGAGCACAAGAAAACTAAAGTGTTTTTGCTTGAGGATCTGGGCTAAGGATGAAGTTATGAAGATGTTCTTGAGAATTCTGGTAAATCAAAGGCAATCTTCAAATCTTCAACAAATGCTTGAGAGAGAAATTCTTGAAATTCTTAGCAACTTCAAATGGTTGAAGTTATGGGGTATTTATAGTAGAGCCCCAAAAACTAGCCGTTGGAAATGTTGGTGTAATGCCCTAGGCATGTTGTTTGTAAAACAAATGTTATTATTTAGAAAGATATTGAATGTTTGATTATTATGTCTTTTGATTGTTTATTATAAAAATCCCCGTCCCTGATAATTATGATTAATTATTAGTATAAGTTTAATAGATAATCATATGATGATTATGGTGTATGGGATACAATTAGACTTATGGGTATTTGTTGGAGAACAAATACTGGACTGACCCCTATGAGATTTATGTCATGGTCACAATGTCATAATTAAATCTCATATAGTTATATCACTGGAATCTCTAGACCTGAGGTTATTACAGTCTTCCACATGATGAACATTACGTTTGACATATTCAAACGTTATCCCTAACCGGATAGCTATAAAGAATATGATTGGCATAATCGGAATCATGTAGGGAAGAGTAATAAGCCAAGATGGGATTTGTTCCTCGTCAAGAGAGATGTCAAGCTTTGACCACTCGATGAATGGTATTGATGAAATGCATGGCCGTGCTCAAATAAGATTTGTATTATCAATACATTCGGGATCGAGAAAGCATTGAACAAATGTAAGTTGACCATTGACCATGGCTTAACTTCAATAGACATCGTGTAACAAAGAGATTGTGTTATGTTCTATTTTAGGAAACTTTGGAGTTCAAAGTTATACTAATTGGGTAGTCATAATGGATTGCTAGAGTCCGCTTATGACTTACGAGGTTTGGCTGGTTCGGACTCGTTGCCAACTTAGTATAATCCGATTGGGTCACACACGCAGAACGGATAATTAAAAGGAGCGAAAAACGAAGTAAAACGGGTCCTGCTTAAAGGATCCGTACGGATGAATCTGGATGCTTCCAGAAACATCCGTACGGATGGTTTTGCCCGGCAGAATCAGTTTTGGGAAAACTCTTGTTGAACAAGAAAACCTAAGTCCTAAAGGGTTTCTGAAACCCCTTGAATATAAATACAGACTGACGGGAATTGTTCCCTTGTTGTTGATTTGATAAATTCCAAAGTCTTTCTTAGAGAAAGAAATCACACATTATATTCTTGGGTTATTGTGATTGATTAATCTCAATTATCAAGTCACAATAATAATTAGGAGCTTTGAAGAATCATTCTTCAACATCGTTGATCAATCCGAAGACCTAGCAGTCAAGTTCAAGAAGGCGTTCTTGAAATCTGTTCGTTGTGTGGATCACCGTTAGAGGGCGTTTGTCTTAACGCTTAATCCAAGTTTTACATAACGATCTACAAGGGTTAGTTTCTTTCATCTTGTTATTATGAATTATTGTTCATAGCGGATCTATGCTATTGGGTTTTATTCATGTCTATATTCCGCTGCGCATGATTGCACGAAACCCAACAGTGGTATCAGAGCCCCGTTGATGATCAATAATTCTAATATTATCATGATATAATTATTTAATGAGATTATTTAATTGGTATGATCATGAGATAGATGAATTTATGTGATGGATTTTATATGAGAAATAAAATATGCATGCTAGTTGAGGTGGTTGTAATATTGATTTGATTAATATGTATGATTGCATGCTTAGATTATCATGTAGTAATTGGATTATTTTTATTGATAATCTTGATCTAATTTGTATGTGGAATAAATTGGTTTTTGAATATATGAATTAGATGGGTTAAAATTCGTAATCTGCAATTTCATGTTTCTGTAATCTGATTATATATAAACATGATATTAAGATTGATCGAATTTCAGAAATCTGAAAATCTGGAAAAACTGGGATTCTACCTAAGAATCCGTACGGCTGGTTTGGGAGCCTCCAAACACATCCGTACGGATGGTTTTAGTCCACTCCCAGATTTCATTCTGACTTCTCATGTTCAGATTGTTCTGCAAATTGTTTGCAGAATTCGAACCTGAAAACAGAAACTGATTTCAGACGGCTGGTTTTCGAAACCGTGTTTCCTGAAACAGTTTTCTGCAAAGAATTCAAAGTAACTGTAGAAATCAGAATTCTAAAGAGTTTAAAACTGCTGTAATCTGTGAGATTAAGAGACAATGAAAGATCTTGAGACAAGTGGCCAATATATACGGGAATGTGGATGCCTTTCGGCTTAGTTTCGACCGTATAGAGAAGTTGCTTGGTTTCTTGATCCTAGTACGGGAATGTGGATGCCTTTTGGCTTAGTTTCGACCGTACGGTCTGTGCTCTCAATTTCAAGATGCTCTGCAGAAGGTTTGGACTATACTGATTTGATCCATTTCAGATGGCTGGTCTTTGAAACCGTGTTTCCTGAAATAGATGTAAGTTCAGAAGTGCAGACATAGAGATTAGAATCTTAAAGGAGTTTAAGATTGGAGTAATCTCAAAGGTTTCAAACTTTAATCCCTAACTAGCGCAACTAATGTCACATAAAATTAATTCGGTTAATTGATTAATTTTATGTGTGTGAACCTTTTTAAAATTTAAGTTATGTGCCAATCCATGATTAAAACACTTGTGAGTACATGGGTAGTTTAATGTGGGTTACGCCCTAGCGTAGGCACATTAGTTCTATTCATCTATAAGCAAGATGAGGAAACAGCGATTCCTATACGTTTAAAATGGATTAACTTAATTAGGCTATCAAAACAGTTTTGGGCCTAAGGCACAGATGAGATTAAAACATGTTTAGACATATGATGTCTGAAATCTCATAAAAGATCTAAGAGTCATATATGATATGATTGACAAGGAGTTGTCTACCTAAATAACTTATGTTGAGCAGTCGTGCTCTAGCTGACTCAAAGTTAAGTGAAATATGGATCTTAGCCCATTTTAATTATATGATACATTAGATGTATTTGAAGGTTATATAATTTAGTGGGAGTATTTGTAAAATACTTATAATATCTTTAGTTAAGTTGGTACTTATGTTTAATTATAAGTTTGCATAATTATAGATAATGGCTCAAAGTACTGGTTCTTTATCATTGCGATCTATCCTTGAGAAGGAAAAACTTCAAGAAAATGGAGCTAACTACACGGATTGGATCCGTAGCCTTAGAATTATTCAAAAGCATGAGGACAAGCTCTATATTCTTGATGAGCTTGTTCCTGAAGAGGAACCTGCTTCTAATGCACCCAAGGATGAGAGAAACGCCTACAAGAAACACAAAAGTGATTCTCGTGAGGTGGGTTGTCTTATGCTTGCGGCCATGTGTCCAGAGCTTCAGAAGACTCTTGAACACTTGGAGGCATTTGACCTTGATCTTTCGTTGAAAGATATGTTTCAAGAACAAGCAAGGCAAGAGAGGTTCGACACCATAGCTGCCTTGGTCTCATGCAAGATGAGCGAAGGGCAGGTTGTGGGCCCTCATGTTCTTAAAATGAAGGCTCACTTTGAGCATCTAGAGAGACTTGGCCATCCCATTGATGTTGAGTTGGCCACTAATTTTATTCTTAATTCATTGCCCAAAAGCTATAATCAGTTCGTCATGAATTTTAATATGCATGGGATGGATAAGTCCCTGTCTGAGTTGCATGGGATGCTAAAGACAACGGAAAAGAAAATCGGTAAAGAAGTCGCTCCTGTGCTCGTAGTGACAAAAGGAGGAAAAGGCTCTAAAGGGCAAAGGCAAAGGGGTTAAGACAAAAGTTGTCAAACCCAAGATTGGCAAGGCAATTGTTGCCAATGCTACTGTGGCTAAACCTACTTCCCAAAAGGATGCAATTTGTTTCCACTACAATGAGATTGGTCATTGGAAAAGAAATTGCAAGGTTTACAAGGAAGAGTTAAAGAAGAAGAAGAGCAGTGGGACTGCGTCTACTTCAGGTATCTATGTTATAGATATTCTACTTTCTACTTCTAGTTCTTGGGTATTAGATACCGGATGTGGATCTCACATTTGTTTGAATGTGTAGGCATTAAGGAATAGGAGGCTACTCAAAGATGGCGAAGTGGACCTACGCGTGGGGAATGGAGCAAGAGTTGTTGCATTAGCCGTAGGAACATATGATGTCGTTTTACCTAGCGGATTAATTCTTGTTTTGAACAATTGTTATTACGTTAGAGATTTGAGTAGAAATATTATTTCAGTTTCTTGTTTGGATAATGAAGGTTATAGTTTTCTTATCAAAAATAAGAAGTTTTCTATTTATTTAAATGATATGCTTTATTGTACTGCATGTTCATTTAATGGCCTTTATGTTCTTGATGTTGAGAATGGAAATAATGAGAATATTTATAATGTAAATAAGAAATCCAAACCTAATGATGTAAATCATACTTATTTGTGGCATTGCCGTCTTGGTCATATTAATGAGAAGCGTATCTCAAAACTCAATGGGGACGGACTTTTAGATTCACATGACTTTGAATCATATGAAACTTGTGAGTCTTGTTTACTTGGAAAAATAACTAAGGCACCTTTTACTAAGAGTAGTGAAAGGGCTAGTGACTTATTGGGACTCATACATATTGATGTGTGTGGACCAATGAGCAGCAGTGCTAGGGGAGGATATCAATACTTCATAACTTTTACTGATGACTTTAGTAGATATGGCTATGTCTACTTAATTAAACATAAAATTGAATCTTTTGAGATATTTAGAATATTTCAAAATGAAGTACAAAATCAACTTGGTAAAACTATTAAAGCACTTCGATTTGATCGAGGTGGAGAATATTTAAGCTAAGAATTTGACAATCATCTTAAAGATTGTGGAATTGTTTCACAATTAACTCCACCTGGAACTACACAATGGAATGGTGTGTGTGAGCGGAGAAATAGGACTTTATTAGATATGGTTTGATCCATTATGAGTCAAGTTGATCTTCCTTTAACCTTTTGGGGACATGCACTAGAAACTGCTGCTCTTACACTAAATAATGTTCCAACTAAATCTGTTCCAAAGACTCCATATGAGATGTGACTGGAAGAAAACCTAGTTTGTCTTTCATGAAGATTTGGGGTTGTGAGGCTTATGTTAAGAGATTAATCTCTGACAAACGTTCACCAAGATCCGATAAATGTATTTTTGTTGGTCACCCTAAGGAAACTAAGGGTTATAACTTTTACAACCGCACGGAAAACAAAGTGTTTGTTACCCGTCATGGTACATTTCTAGAGAAAGAGTTTCTCTCCAAAGGAATTAGTAGGAGTAAAATTAATCTCGAAGAGGTTCGAGAACCCGAAAATAACATGGAACAAAATGTTGGATCTGAACAAGTTTCACAAGGAGTTGTGGAACCTGTTCAGAATACTCAAGTTCCTTGCAGAACTGGTAGGGTGCGATCCGAACCTGAGAGATATGGATTTCTCATGACGGATAGCAATGAAGTGGAAGTCATAGTTGATGACGAACCTACTTCCTACCAAGAAGCAATGTCCGCTCCTGATTCAGATAAATGGCTTAGAGCCATGGAATCTGAAATTAAGTCCATGTATGACAATCAAGTTTGGAACTTGATTGATGCGCCCGAAGGTGTAAAAACCATAGGATACAAGTGGGTTTTCAAAAATAAGAATGACATGGATGGAAAGGTGCATACTTATAAAGCTAGACTTGTAGCGAAAGGCTATAGGCAGATTCATGGAATCGACTATGATGAAATCTTTTCGCCCGTAGCAATGATCAAGTCTATAAGAATTTTACTTGCCATAGCCGCATATTTTGACTATGAGATATGGCAAATAGATGTCAAAATAGCGTTCCTTAACGGGAACTTACTTGAGGATGTTTATATGACACAACCTGAAGGTTTTGTAATTCCAGAAAATTCTAACAAAGTATGCAAATTGCAAAGATCCATTTATGGATTGAAGCAAGCCTCTAGGATTTGGAATCTTCGATTTGATGAATCGGTCAAAGAGTTTGGCTTCATCAAGAACGAAGATGAACCTTGTGTATACAAGAAGATTAGTGTGAGCGTAGTACTATTTCTTGTGCTATATGTTGATGACATATTACTCATTAAAAATGACATTCCTGCACTGCAGTCTGTAAAGACTTGGTTAGAAAAGTGTTTCTCAATGAAAGATATGGGAGAAGCCGCTTACATCCTTGGCATAAGGATCTATCGTGATAGATCCAAGAAATTTATTGGTTTAAGTCAAGATACATATATTGACAAATTTTTTAAGAGATTCCACATGGAAAACTCTATGAGAGGAAATTTGCCAGTAGGTCATGGTATATCTCTAAGAAAGAATCAGTGTCCTAAGACAACTGATGAGCGTGAGAGAATGATTGGGATTCTATACGCTTCTGCTATTAGATCCATCATGTATGCCATGATATGTACTAGACCCGATGTCTCGTATGCTTTAAGCATGACGAGCAGATACCAATCAGATCCTAGTGAGAGTCACTGGATTGCAGTCAAGACGATTCTTAAGTACTTGCGAAGACTAAAGATTCGTTCTTGATGTATGGAGGAATAGAAGATGATCTTATTATAAGTGGTTACATAGATGCAAGCTTCCAAACCGACAAGGATGATTCTAGATCGCAATCTAGATTTGTATTTGTGCTCAATGGAGGTGCTGTTAGCTGGAAGAGTTCTAAGCAAAGTACCGTGGCAGATTCTACAACTGAAGCTGAGTATATTGCTGCATCCGATGCTGCTAAAGAGGCTGTTTGGATTAAAAAGTTCATTGGTGAACTAGAGGTGGTTCCTAGCATTGCTAATCCAATAGACCTTTATTGTGATAATAATGGTGATATTGCTCAAGCAAAGGAACCTAGATCGCATCAGAAATCCAAACACATACTTAGGCGTTTTCATATCATTCGAGAGATCATTGATAGAGGAGACGTAAATATATGCAGAGTACCAACTGATGATAGTATTGCAGACCCATTGACAAAGGGTCTTCCGCAAGCAAAGCATGATGGTCATGTTAGGTCTATGGGTATTCGATACATTAATTAGGCCTAGTGTAAGTGGAAGATTGTTGGTGCTATGCCAATAGGCGTGTTGTTTGTAAAACAAATGTTAGTATTTATAAAGATATTGAATGTTTGATTATTATGTCTTTTGCATGTTTATTATAATAATCCCCGTCCCTGATAATTATGATTAATTATTAGTATAATTTTAATAGATAATCATATGATGATTATGGTGTATGGGATACAATTAGACTTATGGGTATTTGTTGGAGAACAAATACTGGACTGACCCCTATGTGATTTATGTCATGGTCACAATGTCATAATTAAATCTCATATAGTTATATCACTGGAATCTCTAGACCTGAGGTTATTACAGTCTTCCACATGATGAACATTACGTTTGACATATTCAAACGTTATCCCTAACAGGATAGCTATAAAGAATATGATTGGCATAATCGGAATCATGTAGGGAAGAGTAATAAGCCAAGATGGGATTTGTTCCTCGTTAAGAGAGATGTCAAGCTTTGGCCACTCGATGAATGGTATTGATGAAATGCATGGCCGTGCTCAAATAAGATTTGTATTATCAATACATTCGGGATCGAGAAAGCATTGAACAAATGTAAGTTGATCATTGACCATAGCTTACGTTGAATAGACATCGTGTAACAAAGAGATTGTGTTATGTTCTATTTTAGGAAACTTTGGAGTTCAAAGTTATACTAATTGGGTAGTCATAATGGCTTGCTAGAGTCCGCTTATGACTTACGAGGTTTGACTGGTTCGGACTCGTTGCCAACTTAGTATAATCCTATTGGGTCACACACGCAGAACGGATAATTAAAAGGAGCAAAAAATGAAGTAAAACGGGCCCTGCCTAAAGGATCCATACGGATGAATCTGGATGCTTCCAGAAACATCCGTACGAATGGTTTTGCCCGGCAGAATCAGTTTTAAGAAAACTCTTGTTGAACAAGAAAACCTAAGTCCTAAAGGGTTTCTGAAACCCCTTGAATATAAATACAGACTGGCGGGAATTGTTCGCTTGTTGTTGATTTGATAAATTCCAAAGTCTTTCTTAGAGAAAGAAATCACACATTATATTCTTGGGTTATTGTGATTGATTAATCTCAATTATCAAGTCACAATAATAATTAGGAGCTTTGAAGAATCGTTCTTCAACATCGTTGATCAATCCGAAGACCTAGCAGTCAAGTTTAAGAAGGCGTTCTTGAAATCTGTTCGTTGTGTGGATCACCGTAGAGGGCGTTTGTCTTAACGCTTAATCCAAGTTTTACATAATGATATACAAGGGTTAGTTTCTTTTATCTTGTTATTATGAATTATTGTTCATAGCGGATCTAGGCTATTGGGTTTTATTCATGTCTATATTCCGCTGCGCATGATTGCACGAAACCCAATAGGAAATCCTTGGTGAGTCAGAGAAAGGACGGATGTGCTGTCGCTCATTGAGTGGAGCACGTGTCCTTTTATAGCCGTTAGACACATAACACAAATATGACTTTTATGGATTGCTGTCCTTAGATGCGGGTGCAAACGTGTTACTTAACCACCGTTGGATCATTGGCGTAGTTTGAATCTTGTGCAAGTCTTCGAGTCTTTATTAAGTCACTGAATGTTATTTTAACATTTATGCACGTTGATCTAAGGAGCGCGTAGACATAGCGTTCGCTGAGCCATCTGGGGCGTGTGAGCCAAGCTAGGCGCATTACTCATGCGCGCGCCTAAGGAGGCGCATGGCGCATGGGAGAGGCGCATGGCGCGTGGCTCAAACTCAAAGTGTGATTTTCTTGAATCTTGATCTTCTTGCCCTATTCCTAAGCCTATTCTATTACAATGGACAACCTAAAAAATGAAGTATAAATACTTCTTACATGTGGGTCTTAAGTCCATGAAATAAAACTTAGGTGATGGGTCAATCAAATCTAATCAATCCTATTACATTGAATCTGAGATATAAGTGGGCATACCCAACAAAAGCCCTTAGAAGCACGTCATCCTCCAAATCCTTTTCCTAATACGTGGGATAACAGTAAGTACTGCGCATTCCACGCCTCGCCTGGTTATGCTACCGGTAGTTGTTGGAGTCTCAGACACATCTTAAAGAATATGATCGATGATGGAATCATTCAGAAACCTCGAAAGCCTCATGTCGTGAACAATCTTCTGCCTAATACAAATATGATCGAAACCGGAGAAAGCTACCCCTGTGCTAGCTTTATCGTTCCCAAAGCAGCTCTCAAATATTCAATCACTCCAATCCCAGTCTATTGTCTGGATTGCAATATGATATCATGGGAATCAATTCTATCGAGTGCTAAGGATGTAGAAGTACAAGGCGCTCCACCCAAAAATGCTCAGTGGGTCGGAGGAAATGTCAACCACTTAACTCGTTCAAGAAATACATACCAACCCCCTAATGCAGATGCAAACGGATCTGGGAAAGATAAGGCTCCTGTTAATACTACCAAAGAAACTAACCTCTTTAAAGAAAGGAGGTTGAGAACCTGTGAATACGCGAGTTTGAAATCGAGAGTCACCACGTTGTTTTATTTGTTGTTAAAACATTGAGAAAACCACTTATGAGAATAATAGGGTTCGAGGGTCAAATTACGATAGAATAAGAATATCAAGTTATCACTCCTATTGCCCGATGAATCGGTCTTTCTATCATGATTAATGTGTGTGTGTGTGTGTGTTAGTGTTTGAGACCGGATCCGAAGATTGCCTACATTCTTCTCATCATGAGAAGCTCAGGTCGATGTAGTTCATTTATGAATTAGAATGGGGAGAGATGAAGCGGGATCATGCATATAGAGGGGGAAGATTAGGGTTAGAAGTAGTTCCTAGATCATATTAGGGTTTGATGAAACCCTAAGATCATCATCGGCTATGGCATGTGCACATGAATAAGGATTACAATTCTAGATCTAACATATTATGAATGTATAAGACTTAGATCTAGCATAATAATAAGAACATCATGAATACATATGAATGAACACATAAACCTGAAGATCGCTACCCTAGTCATGGCATATATTATGAATTTAGACTAAGAACATGAAGAACGCATGAATAACATATGAATATAGATGCATAGACATAATGAAAACATGCATAATATACACAATATATGACCTAGATCTAATGCGGGTTTCGTGGAAACCTTAGATCATCATCGGTCAAGAACACGAACGATGAACAAAACCCTAGATCTAACAATATATGAATGAATATAATAGATCTAGGTAGTTAAGGAGTAAGAACGCGTTACCAAACCGATTAAAGAGGCTTCGAAGATTGAATCTCCACTCCTTTGGTTGAATGCGGTGATGAATCCCTTTGATGATTAAAGCAAGATAAAAGAGAGGGTTTGAAAGGGTTTTAAAAGGGAGAGAGATAGAGGATAGGAAGAGCTTTTGTTAGCTTTTTCCTGTGGGTTTGAGGTGTCTTCAATAGGCTGAGAGGAGGGGCCTATTTATAGGGGAATTGGACTAGCAGAAGTGGCCGCGCGGCAAACGGCATGACTGGCCGCGTGGCCAGTCTTTCCGGATCGCATGGTTATCTAGATCTCAGTGAAATCTTATCACTTTGTTCTCGGGATCAGGTCATTATCCTGATAGAATTCGACCTAGAACTGATTTCGTCCAACTAGAACTCTGGAAAGCTGTCGGATAAGTCCCTGTCAGGTTTTAATTGCCTGAGAGGTCCTCGGAGGCTCCTATACGTCTAAGAAGTCCTCTAACTTCAGATCGGGTACTAACAGTAGCCCCTCGGCGACGCTTCTTGCAAGGCATGTAGGGTCGTCAATTAAGAGAAGGAACCAATCTAAAACATGAGTTCCAAATCGTGGGAGAGAAAGGTAAGAAGGTGACCAGGTTGATCAAGCGGCTGAACCTATGTTAGGCTACCTACATATCCAAAGGGAATCAAGCCAATCGTAGTTCGAGACCTGTGGGGAAAGAAAAAAAAAAGACGCCGTCTTTCGCTAGGGATAATCAAGCATTCGTCAGACAATAAAGTCGCGTGGACCCTACTGGGGAGGAAAAGCAAAAAATTAACGAGACATTGTATTTCTGCTTGAGATCGACAAACGTTCGTGAAGCAATAAAGTCGTTGCAAATGGACTCTATTGGGGAAAGGAGGGACGCACGGTTCGACAAGAAGTTTATAGAATCAAGAACATAATTAGGGATGAATTCTAACTTCTTATAGAGCGCACGTAATCGATTTATAGACTGATCTAGAGGATTAAGGCTTACGGAGGTTCTGACCTTCAATTTATAATTTTGAGGGTTTAAGGAGGTTCCGACCTTTAATTATAGATTGATTTGGTAATTTTTATAGATATCTTCCAGACCTAATTTTGAGAAGCTTTAGAAATTTTGTAGAGGATTTCTGAACCCTATTTTAGATTGATTTAGAAATTTTTCAGAGAATTTCCGAACCCAATTTTAGATTGATTTAGAAATTTTATAGAGGATTTCCGAACCCAATTTTAGATTGATTTAGAAATTTTATAAAGGATTTTCGAACCCAATTTTAGATTGATTTAGAAATTTTATAGAGGATTTTCGAACCCAATTTTAGATTGATTTAGAAATTTTATAGAGGATTTCCGAACTCAATTTTAGATTGATTTAGAAATTTTATAGAGGTTTTCCGAACCCTATTTTAGATTTATTTAGAAATTTTATAGAGGTTTCCGAACCCTATTGGTAATTTTTATAGAGGTCTTCCGGACCCAATTAGGGTTTACGGAGGTTCCGACCTTCAATTTATAATCTTTAGGGTTTAAGAAGGTTCCAACCTTTAATTATAGATTGATTTTAAGAATTAGGGTTTACGGAGGTTCCGACCTTCAATTTATAATCTTTAAGGTTTAAGGAGGTCCCAACCTTTAATTATAGATTGATTTTAAGAATTAGGGTTTACGGAGGTTTTGACCTTCAATTTATAATCTTTAGGGTTTAAGGAGGTTCCGACCTTTAATTATAGATTGATTTTAAGTATTAGGGCTTATGGAGGTTCCGACCTTCAATTTATAATATTTAGGGTTTAAGGAGGTTTCTGACCTTTAATTATAGATTGATTTGGAAATTTGGAGGCCTTTCGGGCCGATTTGGAATTTGTTGGTGTAAGATACCTTTTGTTTAGGTTTTAAGCTTTGTGAAGTTTGAGTGAAATTACCTATAGTCTAGGGTTTGAGTTTTGATTGCTTGAGTTTAGAGATATGAATTTTCCAACGTTTGGGGTTAAGTGAATTTTGTAGAGAATTAGTTGTATTTTACCCATAGTTTGGGGCTTAAATGAATCTTATGTAGATTGCGAAGAGTTTTAACTTGTAGATTACCCAAATTCGGGGTTTACTTGCATTTTACTTTGATTGTAAAGATTTTAATGGTAAATTACCCAAGTTTGGGGTTTATTTGCATTTTACTTTGATTGTAAGGATTTTAATTGTCAATTTCCCAAGTTCGGGGTTTATTTGCATTTTACTATGATTGTAAAGATTTTAATTGTCAATTACCCAAGTTCGGGGTTTAAGTTAATTCTTGTTGATTTGTAAGAGTTGTAATTGTAAGTTACCCAAGTTCGGGGTTTTTAAATATTAACCGTAGAGGGTTTTAATTGTGAATTGCTCTTAGTGTAGGACTTGATTGTGAGTTATTTTGGAGCGAAGGACTTGATTGGAATTTACCTTGCATGAAGGGTTTGATTGTTGATTACTTCGAACGAGAAGGTTTGATTGTGTAGATACCCCGGGGAAACCACGGCTTGGCTCGAGCGCGTGAATTACCTAGGATGTCTAATTGTGTTTTAGAGTCGCCACCCACGTTTTTGAGGAACGCAAGAAAACCTAATGTTTATGAGCCTAAGTTTGATTTACGAAAACAGAGATTCTTTGGGATGAGGGGTTCGGGGGTTAGGTTACGAAATGGGAAGTACTTAAACACCCATTTCGCCCGAGCAAAGTCGGTCTTGTTTGTTCATAATTCACTTTTAAGATAAATGTGTTCTTCCTATTTGAATGATGATAAAAAGGGTTTAAAAGTTTAAAATATAGGGAGAAGAAGAGGAAGAAGAAGTAAGTTTAAGACATTTACCTATAGTATTCTTCAAAGAGAACCTCTTGAAAAGCCTTGAAGAAGAGGTTGAATATTTGGAGAGAATACTTCTTAGTTGAAAAGGTCTAAAAGAAGAGTCTAGAAAAGAAGTGAGGAAAAGGTCCAGGAAAAGGTCAAGGAAAAGGTCCCCTCCAATGAGGATTGGAGGGGTTTATATAGTTGAAAGAGGGGAGTTTTTGGAGCCAAACGAAGTCTCCAAGAAATCTTTCCTGGGCAAAATCATGTATAATGAGCAAGGGAGAGATTCTTGGGCAGAATCTGTAACTGACACACCCCAGAAGCGCGCGCATCGCACCTAGGCGGCGGAAAACGCGCGCGTCTGGCCTCAAGAAGCGGAGGCGCGCGACTCTGAAAAGCAATTTTTTGACAGAATGGACTAGAAAGTTAGAACTGTTATTCAGTTTAGTCCCGGGACTTAACGGAGTCCGTCTGGAACTTAACCAAAGTAACAGAAACTAACAGAAAACACTTAAAAGAGGGAGAAACACAAAATCAAGTTTGCAATCGGGCTGAGCGGTCCAAGGCGGGGTGTCTACAGAGCCCCTCGGGGGCATGGATTGCGAAGCAAACGCGCCGACGAAAGACAGACATCCGCCTAGGACATCACCAAGAAAAATAAAAGACTCGATAAAAGCAGGAATTTGAAATTGCAAGGGATAGAGGTGAGCTCCCTGTGTGAGCGGATTTGAGAGATAAATGTGCGCTCCTTGTGTGAGCGGCTTTGCCAATAGTGGGATCCGTTTCCTGAAAGCGGGATCTGTTTGCTGGAAGCGGGACCTGTTTGCTGATAGCGAGGTCCATTTGCTGGAAGCGGGACTCAGAGGACCGTTTGCTTGAGTGCGGGACCCGGAGGACCGTCTGCTGAAGTGCGGGACCCAAAGGACCGTCTGCTGAAGTACGGGACCCAGAGGACCGTTTGCTTGAGTGCGGGACCCGGAGGACCGTTGCTTTGAATGGATGTAGATTTTGCTTGATGAGGAAGCGGTGATTCTGTGGCTCACCCCGGACCAAGTTGTTGTCGTGAGTCATACTTTGATGTTGACTGTTTGACTTTGACTTTTGATGGGGTGCGGGCACAGTTGACTGCGTAGTGCTTTGTACTGGGGATGAATTGT
The DNA here is from genome assembly GCA_026119855.1 of Campanula takesimana. Lineage (NCBI taxonomy): Eukaryota > Viridiplantae > Streptophyta > Magnoliopsida > Asterales > Campanulaceae > Campanula > Campanula takesimana. Next base: position 1,194,545 of record JAOWBW010000613.1, on the reverse strand, counting down.
AAAATACTGATTTTTGAGAAAATAACAGACACCCTACTTTGAGTGGGAGTTTTTATCTTATTTCAGTTTTTAGACATGCCTTAAGGGCGGACTAAATTAATGTGTGCCCAGCTGAGTGTTTGCTGTCGTCGTTTGAGCTTCTCTTGTGCTGGGATTGATCTTTTCTGCAGGTTGAAGGCGTTGGAACGCCTGGGTTCTGTTCTGAACTGACAAAGGCTATGTTCTGTTTCTGTCTACTGTCAAAGGCGTGCGCGTCTGAACTCGGGAACGGGAGGCGCGCGCGTCTTGCATCATTTGTTGGAGGCGCGCGCTTCTGGGAGGCGAAATTCAGGGCCTGACATTTGCTGACCAAAAGATCTCCCCAACAGCTATAATATCAGCTTCTGGTCGGTAATTCGATTCCAATAGCTTTCTTCTGCCATTTTAGAACATCATTTTATTGCCCAATTTTGCTTATAACCTTCTTCCTCATGGCCTTTAACCTTTTTAGTCTTGGTGCCGAGGTTGTCAAGAGTTACGAGAAGGATTTATCGACATTCGTTTATTCTTTCAAGACCCATCCCAAAAATGCCTTCATCAAAGATTTCGGATTTCGAATTCTTTTTACTTTGCGAACATTGAAGCCAGATTGGGACTTGTTGAGGGTTGCTGCAGCCTTCTGGGATTGTGATAGCCATGCGTTCAACTTTTTGGCTAATGAAATGGTGCCGACTGTCGATGATTTTGGAGCCATTTTGGGTATGCCTTTGGCCGGTCGGATTGCCGTCCCTAAGTATCACCGCAGTGTTGGTGACTCTTGGGTTGACCTTCTGAATCTCCCTGTGGAGAGGTGAAGAAGATGATGCACAGGACCGTTGTTGACATAACTGAGCTTCCGATGTTTTTCAGTTTGCATTCGGAAGATGTCCCGGTTCAGTCCTTTAAGAGAAATGCCATGGCTGTCTTCTTTTTCAGCGAGGTTTTGTTTGTCACTCCTCTGGGTACTGCGGATGCGCAGTTGGCTGAAATTGTGTTGCAGGCGAAAGGACTGCGATTTAGCATAATTCCGCTCGTTGTAGGAGAGACCTTGCATGGTTTGGACGAATTGCACCGTATGGGCGAGATGCGATGAGGAAGCCCCTTGATTTTGACCATTTAGCTTCGGGAGCATTTCAGGCTTTATACGTCAGATGGCGACCTTTCTCCTTTTGCTGTTCATAGGAGACGGTTGCTTGTTAGAGATTTGATTGAAGAAGGTTGGAGGAGATGTTTTTGCTTCTCGTCTTACAGCTGACGTTGAGTGGTGCCCTTGGGGTCTTCGCCCTTTTTTGGAGTGGACCTCTGGTTTTCAGTATGTTGTTTTACTCGGGTTGAGAGATTCTTCGTTTTACCAACCAGAACGGGTTCTGAGGCAATTTGGCCGTCAACAGATAAAACTTTTTCCGAGGAATGGGAGGCTTCGTCCAGTTTCTTATATGGGCCCGGACTTCTCGAATGAGCTTCAGTTGGCTTGGGGAGATGATCGTAACCATTGGGCTTCTGCTCCATTGCACCGGGGTATTATTTTTCTTCCGGAGAGTTACTTGGATCATTTGCTTGCTACCGTCTACCGCGGCATTACTTGGGTAGATGCTCTTTGGGCTGAGTTGTTAGGGAAGGACTTTGAGCCTAGCAGTGCTTCATGGTACAAGGAAACTGGTGCTGATGTGAACAATATTCCAACTGACCCTTTCGGTACCCCTTTGGATGACTTTTATGCTCGGAGTCGCTCTGTTGCGTAGAAGGTATCAGTCCGCATCAGTGTTCCTAGACCTCCCAAGAAGAGTAGGATTGATGGTCGTTCGGGTGGTCCTTCAAAGGCTAAGAGAAAATTTGATTTTTCCTAGTACCCCCAAAAGATTGCAATTAAAAATAGACCACTTGTTTTAGGATTTTAATGTTTTAAGTCTTTTAGTAGCTCAACATATCCATTGTAATGATCAAAATAATTCAATGAATGAATAAGAATCGCATCTCGTTAATTTGAAATTATTTGGGTATTTGTTTATATTTTAGACCGCACCCGAAGGTTGCCTACGTTCCTCCAGTGTAGAGGCTCAGGTCTCCGTGGTTCAAACAAACGAAGACCATATTTTTTTTTTGTGTGTGCACCCTGTTTTTTGCCTAGAGCGCCCTTTCGGGTTTCAATCTAGCGGGCTTCTTTTTTGCATGTGCTCTAATTTTTACCTGGGCCACCCTTGCGGGTTTTCAACCTAGCGAGGGTTTTTTTTTTTTTTTGATGGTCTTGTTTATTAGACGTAAAATCTCTTCAACTTGTCGAGATTGACTTCCTTTGGCAGCTGATCTCCATCTAAATCCACGAGTCGGACTGCACCGCCGCTTAGTATCTTCTTGACTACGTACGGACCGATCCATCGGGGTCCCCATTTTCCAAGGGGGTTCATGGCATTAGGAGGGTGTTTTCTTAGGACCAAATCTCCCACACTGATGTTTCGGGGCTTCACCTTTTTGTTGAAAGCCCTAGCCATTGTTTGTTGATAGGCCCTCGTACGTTCGATTGCCCTTAGCCTTTTCTCGTCGAGTAGGGCTAGCTGTTCATATCGACTTTGCATCCAATCGACTTCATTGAATTGGTTCTCGAGGAGGACCCGTAGAGATGGGACTTCGAGCTCTATTGCGAGTATAGCTTCGGAACCATATACCAGTGCATAAGGAGTTTCTCCAGTCGCTGTTCGTATTGACGTGCGGTAGCCCCATAATGCTAGAGGTAGCTTTTTGGGTTCCGGTGGAGGCCATTTTCTTCACAATGGTCTCGATTTTTTTATTAGCTGCCTCGACCGCGCCGTTTGCTTAAGGGTGGTAAGGAGATGACTTGTGCTTAGTAATCTTGTATTCTACTAGGAGCGCGTCCATCTCTTTCTCAAAGTGAGAACCGTTGTTTGAGATGATCTCACGAGGAACGCCGTACCGGTACATGATGTGGGTTTTTACGAATTCGGCCACTTTCTTGGCGTTGAGAATTCGGTAAGCCTGTGCTTTGACCCATTTTGTAAAATAGTCCACGGCTACTAGGACGAAAGATTGTCCGTTGCTGCCAGTAGGGTGAACTTTGCCGATAATGTCTATGCCCCAACAAGAGAAAGGCCAAGGCGTAGTCATATTGTAAAGCTGTGAGGGTGGAGCTTGCTGTAGATTGGCATGGAATTGGCATTTAGCGCACATTTTGACTTTCTCGATGCAGTCCCTTCCATTGTACTCCAATAATAACCCATACGGAGTATCTTCTTGGTCAACATAAACCCGTTCATGTGGGGCCCAAATTCACCTTCGTGGATCTCATGCATTATTTTTTGAGCTTCGGTCTCATATGCGCATAGGAGATTGATCCCTTCGTGGTGCCTTTTGTAGACTCGGTCCCCATTCAGTACATATCGGGAGGCTAGTCTTTGTAATGCCATTTGGGACTTCTTATTGCTATTCTCGGGATAAGTACCATCCTTGAAGAAATTCATGATATCCGCATACCACGGGGAGTTTGCTTGGACCTCGTTGATCTCGATACTCATGCAGTATGCCGGACTGTTCCTTCGGGAAATTTTTAAGGGCTTCACCATTTTACCCTCAGGTATTTCGACCAGTGAAACGATGGTCGCTAGTGCATCAGAAAAATGGTTTTTGTCCCTTGGCAGGTAGTTGAAGGTGATTTCTTGAAACTGTTCAACCAACTCCTCGAGATGTTGACCATACCGTTGCAGGGTCGAGTCTTGAATCTTCCACTTTCCAGATGTCTGATTGATGATGAGCAAGGAATCACCAAATACTTCTAAACTTGTGACATTTCTCTCGAGGGCTGCTTCGAGCCCCGCTATGCATGCTTCGTACTCAGCGATGTTGTTGGTGGCTTCAAATTCGAGGCGGATAGCGATTGGAGTATACATGTCCTTTGGATCAACAAGTAACATCCCTATGCCATATCCATGCTTATTGGCTGCGCCATCGAAAAAAAGTTGCCACTTATTTTCTTCTGTCGTAGCACAAATTAAATGCTCGTCGGGGAACTGTACATCTTCCCCCTTCCACTTCGTCACACGGAAATTCAGCAAGCTGATCACTAAACACTTTCCCCCTGATGGATTTGAGTGTGACGTAAGTGATATCGTAGCCGGCGAGCATGAAATACCATTTGGCTATTCTTGTTGACATGAAAGGCTTCTCGAAGATGTAGCGGAGCGGGTCCACTTTTTCTACCAACTTGATTGGGAAGGCCTCCATGTAATTCTTGAACTTTTGGTTAACCCAAACCAATGCAGCACAAGACTTCTCTAAGACATAGTAGTTCTTTTCAGCTCCTTGAAACCGGCGGCTGACAAAGTAGATAACATTTTATTTTGTGGAGTCTTGCTGTTCTTGTGCTAACATAGCCCCTAGGGCTTCATCATTGACAGTGAGATAGAGCAAGAGAGGCTTCTCCTTGTGCGGTGGAACCAAAACTGGAGGGCATGTCAAGTAATGCTTCACTTGGTCGAAAGCTTCTTGGCAAGCATCGGTCCATTCTAGAGCCACATTCATTTTGAGTAGCTTGAAGATTGGCTCACACATGGAAGTGAGTTGGTGCACAAATCGACTGATGTATTGAAGTCTGCCCATGAAACCTTTGATTTCCTTCTGCGTCTTTGGAGGAGGCATGTCAATGATTGCCTTGATCTTGGAGGGATCAGCTTCAATTCCCCTCTCAGTGACCATGTAACCGAGAACCTTTCCTCTGACGACCCCAAAAGTGCACTTTGCGGGATTGAGTCTCATGTTGTGTTGTTGAAGTCTTTCAAAGAATTTGCGAAGATCGATCAAATGTTGACCGTCGGTTCCCTTCGAATGGATGATCATGTCGTCTACATAGACCTCGATCTCTTTATGAATCATGTCATGGAATAGATCTGTAACAGCCCTCTAGTAGGTAGCCCCAGCGTTCCTTTGTCTGAACGGCATGACTGTGTAGCAGAAAGTGCCCCCACAGAGTTGTGAAAGCTATCTTGTGTTGATCCTCTTTGGACATGAGAATTTGATTGTAACCGGCAAAACCGTCCACAAATGAGCGGACTTCATAGTTGGCAGTCGAATCAACGAGCATGCCGATGTTTGGTAGTGGAAAATCATCTTTCGTGGAATCTTTGTTCAAATCCCGGAAGTCCATACAAACTCGAACCTTGCCGTTTGCCTTTCTGACTATCACAATATTGGCTAGCCAAGTCGGATACTCAATGACTTTGATAAAACCCACACTGAGGAGCTTTTCAATTTCTTCTTTGACTTGTAGAGACCATTCTGGCTTGATATTTCTGAGCTTCTGCTTTACTGGCTTGGTGTCTTATCTGATCGGAATTCTGTGCTCCGCGACCTTTTTGTCCAAACCCGTCATGTCTTTGTACGACCATGCGAATACATCCACAAACTCTTTGAGCAGTTCAGTCAATCTGTCTTTGTCTTCCCCCTTGAAGAAGCTGCCAATCTTCGTTTCTTTCGGGTCTTCGTCGGTACCCAGATTAACAACATGCAATTCCTCATCAGCCCCTGGACCATTTTCACCACGACAACAAACCTGTTTAGCTAGTTCATTTAGGTATGCTATGTTTTCATGGTCTATTTCATCATAATTTGAATCATTATTAACTTGTTCATTAAGTTCGTTATTAGTTAATTTCATCATTTATGATGTTTGCAATCTCGGGGTACTCAGAAATATCGAATTTTTCATTAGCAAAGAAAGGAAACACACGCTCGGCTATTGCCTCCATATCATCTTGGGTGAGGGCATTAGAAACACTCTCGGACTCGAAAGTAAGTGTGAGCCGCTCTTCCTTTGTTGCTGTACGGGGTATGCAACCCATTTCTCGGATCAAGAAATCCTCGGATACTATAGGCCCCTTCGTTGAATACCAGTTATTGATTGGCTCGGAGCTTGACTGGATCTCACTGATGGTTTCCTTTCTGAGGACGGTGTCGTAGATGGCGTTGACTTGACAATCATCCATGATGGAAAATTCTTCGAACATGGAGGCTAGATCGGATAGTTCTTCCCCCATGGTAATCTCTACCTCGGATTCTATAGTCACTTTCTTGCCCCACCACTCTCGGGGTGACATTGGAGTAGGCTCCCTTTTTTGTGTCGGAATTTCACAATTAGTGAAGATCTCGAGACCGGGCTTTCTGACGCCCTTGTTGTTAACCCATGGTTCGGGAAAGATCATGTACGGAACATCTTCCCCTTAGCGAACAAAATAACCGTTCAGTGTGTTGCGGTAAGGCCTCAAGTTAGGGATTTCATATCGTCGACCTTCTTTGAGAGCACGGGTTTTTTGACTCTTGACTGCTTGCTCGTATGTCAAGTCATCTTTGGTAGGCTCGTATCCCAGACCAAACTTGTTCTTGACAAAAGGAACTTCTACGGGGTGCAATATCCCTTGTTGATGCTTCCCTAGGCCTAGACCGGGAAAGTGATTCATGTTCCTCATCATGCGGAGGATTTTAGGATTGCCGAGGGTCCATTATCTGTTTCCCCCTTCTTTGTCGATGGTGTTGACGCCGGAGAGAGTGGCATCTTCTATCCCGTGTTGAACTTGGTGAACGGGTTGTCCCCCATTTCTGTGGATGGTGACATTCTCGGCCATGACGGTGACTATCTCGTCCTCATTTCTTATCTTGACACATTGATGGAGAGTGGAAGGGACCGCATTGGCACTGTGGATCCATGGTCGGCCCAAAAGCAGGTTGAATGAAGCAGGGACATCAAGTACTTGGAATGGGACGGACATGATCATGCTACCAAATTCGACATCAACTTCTAGCATTCCCATGACTGTACGGGCAGTGCTGTCATACCCTCTAATGACTTGGGCAGAGGGTTATAAATCGGAGCTTTTGAGCCCCAGAATGCCCATGACTCGGCTAGGCATTAAGTTGAGTGCAGAACCACCGTCTACTAGAACTCTTGAGATGGGTCTCCCCCTTGCCCTTACTTTGAGGTAGATGGCTTCATTGTGTTCGGACCCAAATGGCGGGAGGTCCATGTCGGCGAAAGTGATGACATTGCCGAAGTGAATGTGACCTATCATTGCTGTGAGGTCCTCTGGAGTTGTGTCGGGAGAGACTGATGTGTCGTCCAAGTTCTTGATGACGAGGTCTCGGTGTTTCTTTGATGATGCAATAAAGTCCCAGATGGATATGTTGGCTTGCGTCTTCTTGAGTTGTGTTAACAAAGGATCTTCGGGTACGTCGCGTGCTTGCGATCTTTAAGAAGAGGTGTTGGTTGCTGCGGTATTGGGAGGGATTGTGCTCGTTGTTACTCGGCCACTGCGAGTGAGCACGTTCACGGTACCGTGTAGCTTCTTCTTCCTATTCTCTAAGACTTCCCTCATAATCTCATCATAAGTCACAACATAACAAGAATTATCAAGTTTATTCATATCATCGAAGCCCTCATTCACAATTGGGATCGAATGAGTGGTTCCTTCAAACTCTCCTACTTATATTACATTGACACCACCCTCATTAGGGATTATGAATTCCTTCTTGTCTATGAGGTCTTGGATGGTGTTGCGGATGGAGAAGCAATCCTCGGTGAGGTGGCCGGTGCATTGATGGTAGTCACACCATTTGTGGTGGGCATGATTAGGACGGAGCGGTTGTGGTTGCTTGTACCCTTGAAGATGAGTGATTTGCCCCTTGGCCTTTAGAGCTTCATAGGCCTCGGTGATGGTCATGCCATTGAGAGGAGTGTAGACGGGGTTGTTTTGGAACCGCTTGCCTTGTGGTGGAGGGATCTTCTTGTAATTCCCCTTGTCGGTAGTAACGGCATTGACAGAAGCCTCTTTGTTTGAATTAGAGGCGGCCTTGTAACGATAGGTAGGATTGGCCTTCTTAATCTCCTTGAGCAAGTCATCCATGCGTACCCCCGCCTCATACATTTGGGAGAAGTCGGAGTAGCAAGCCCCACTTAGGTGGGTGCGGAGATCAATCTTGAGACACTTAAGAAAGATGTCCATTTGCTCTTTTGTGTTTGGCCTCTCAACAATTTCAGAAAGCTTGTCATTCCATCTCCTTGTGAAGTCAATGAAGGACTCGTTGTCTCTTTGAGTGGTGTTCTCGAGTTCTTTCCTTGTAGGCCGGTGAGTGGTGTTGCCTTGATATTGATTTTTGAAGGCAAGCATAGCGGCATCCCAATCAAGACGGACAGTGAGCGGGAGAGTTTCATACCAATCTTTTGCCCCCCCTCGAGGGTGAGAGGAAAGCATTGAGCCATAACTTTTGGGGAGACCTTCTTCGGAACCATAGCCCAAATGTAAGTCTCGTGTGGGCCATCGGGCATGAGTTGCCCTTAAACTTGCTAATGTCGGGCATCTTGAATTTGTCGGGGAGAGCGGCCATCGTGCTCATGAGGATGGATGACTGATAAAGGCTTGTGTTGGAGCCTTTTACCATGTTGAGGCCGTCAAATTTCTGATCAATGTAGGCCATGATGGAATCGACCATTTTGGGGTCGTTGTTGTTGGTGCTTGGTCCCCCCCACTTTCTTGGTACGGGCACTGACATAAGGGCTTTCAAATAAACCCTCGGTTCACTCGGATTCCTCGTTGTCATTAACCCCCTTGTTCTTGGAGAGCTTGAGGAGCTTGGATTTCAATTGGTCAACCTCGGCCTCGTGGGCCTCCCTTTGACTGTCGACATGAGCTTGCCACAAGGCTTCTCTGGTTTGGGCCTCGTTGTGGAGAGTGGTGACTTGTTGTTGAAGAGTTTGGACCATGGCAGAAAGTTGCTCGAGAGTCATGGCGTTGTTGGTGCTGGAGTCGCCGGCCATTGATGATGTAGAAGCTGTTGGAGTGATCGGTTCACGAACAAGCCGGTTGGATGAATTCCTGTAGATGCGGAGAGTACCAATCAGACCTATAATTGGAGAAGTAGCCCTCGTCAGTCTCGGTTCACACTTTCGGTCCATGGAGAGGTTGAGAACACACAGTTGGGCACACGACTCGAACCACATAAGAAAAAGACTCTTTTTTTTATTTTATTTTATAAGTCGGAGGGAATGGGTCCCTTTTGGGGTTTCTAAGAAGATAATGGAATCGTCACACTAGTATATAGACCATCTCGCGGTCCCATATACTCATCAGATTCCATCACGTTTGTGAATCCTACATGTGTCGGGATTAAACTAAATTAATGTAGTAAAGCATACATGCGGGGACGGATTTTTTATTTTCGTCCAAAATAACCACTTTTGGGGACGGATTTTTATTGCGTCCGTTTCAACAAGTTGGCATGTATGATTTGAAAACATTAGTTTAGGGAAATCTCAGTACATGGAAACCGACATGGTCACGGAGTGTTAGACTCTAACTAGAATTGTGTGGTTTGTGCTCGGCTAAAGAGAGGCTTAAAGGTCACCCCCGGCATGTAGTCATGAACTACGCCACGGGCTGAGGTTTACCGCTTCGAAAGAGCCAAGGTCGAGTGGAGCTTGAAACTTTCTAGGACGGGCCTCGACGGGTTTGGGGTTGGACTTGTGCGACTCGATAGTGAGCAATTTATAGGAGTAATGTGCATGTAGTGTGAGGTCTATCACGTGACAAAATTTTTTATTTTTTATTTTTTTGAAAGGAAAATATATATAAAAAAACACATAAGTACGTAAATTACAACTCCCGAATCACCCGTGTGACCGGTAAAATAAAACACAAAATTAAACAGTTCAAGGGTTCAATTCTGTTCTGATGCAGGCAACTGTGCCCACACCCCACTGTTCTGTTCAGTCACTGAAACCTGTTCTTGCCCTGGAAATTGGCCCAGAAGCGCGCGCCTCGGGCTGGTGTTGTGGGAAGCGCGCGCCTGGCGCATTGTATCTGAGAGGCATCCACTTTTGGGCTAACCTGTCAGATTGTCAGAAACTTATGGACTCAGGGGATTGCCCTAGTCCTGATTGTGTGATGAAACCCCTGCAATGTTTGTTAGCACGAAATAATAGGAAGAATAGGAAAAATAGGAAGAACACATGGAAGGCGGGCGATTCTGGAATTTGACGTGGGACGCGCACGCTTTGGACCATGAAGGTCCGAGGCGCGCGCTTCCCATATCAATTTCCAGAATGCCCAGAAAAGTGAATTATGAACAGAAACACAAGTTTAACCCTCAAGCATTCCCCAGCGGAGTCGCCACTATGGATACCCCGGGGAAACCACGGCTTGGCTCAAGCGCGTGAATTACCTAGGATGTCTAATTGTGTTTTAGAGTCGCCACCCACGTTTTTGAGGAAGGCAAGAAAACCTAATGTTTATGAGCCTAAGTTTGATTTACGAAAACAGAGATTGTTTGGGATGAGGGGTTTGGGGGTTAGGTTACGAAATGGGAAGTACTTAAACACCCATTTCGCTCGAGCAAAGTCGGTCTTGTTTGTTCATAATTCACTTTTAAGATAAATGTGTTCTTCCTATTTGAATGATGATAAAAAGGGGTTTTAAAGTTTAAAATATAGGGAGATGACTCCTAGGCCAATTCAATGTAATGAAAGGACCATTAGTGTCATGTCCCAAGTGGTTTTGGGGTGATTGCACATTTGATTTGAATAAGAAGGAGAAGAAGAGGAAGAAGAAGAAAGTTTAAGACATTTACCTATAGTATCCTTCAAAGAGAACCTCTTGAATAGCCTTGAAGAAGAGGTTGAATACTTGGAGAGAATACTTCTTAGTTGAAAAGGTCTAAAAGAAGAGTCTAGAAAAGAAGTGAGGAAAAGGTCCAGGAAAAGGTTAAGGAAAAGGTCCCCTCCAATGATGGATTGGAGGGGTTTTTATAGTTTAAAGAGGGGAGTTTTTGAGCCAAACGGAGTCTCCAAGAAATCTTTCCCGGGCAAAATCATGTATAATGAGCAAGGGAGAGATTCTTGGGCAGAATCTGTAACTGACACACCCCAGAAGCGCGCGCATCCCACCTAGGCGGCGGAAGGCGCGCGCGTCTGGCCTCAAGAGGCAGAGGCGCGCGACTCTGAAAAGCAATTTTTTGACAGAATGGACTAGAAAGTTAGAACTGTTATTCAGTTTAGTCCCGGGACTTAACAGAGTCCGTCTTGAACTTAACCAAAGTAACAGAAACTAACAGAAAACACTTAAAAGAGAGAGAAACACAAAATCAAGTGTGCAATCGGGGTGAGCGGTCCAAGACGGGGTGTCTACAGATTGTTAATTACTTCGAACGAGAAGGTTTGATTGTTAATTACTTCGAATGATGAGAAGGTTTGATTGCAATTTACCCAAAGTTACGGGGTTTGGATTTGGATAGTGTTAAGTTGAGGTGCTTTGTTTGCGAATTACCCATGATAAGGAGTTTTGGTTCACTACAAAAAAAATGGCCTTTTACCACACTTTTTTTGCTACGGTCTGTCAGACCGACACAAATGTCTTATTATATATCACGGCTTATTTTACCGTAACAATTAAAAATATTTACTACGGTTTTTTACCTGACCGTGATATTTTTTTTAATTTACGCTGGTTCCATCTGAATCGTAGTTTAGTTGTTTAAATACTACTCTTATATATATTACGGTTATACTGTAACCGTATCAAATACTTTTAACTAAAGGCAATACTATATTACTTTGGAAAGTTAAATTTGCCCAAAAAATAAAAACTCCCGCATATTCTTAATTAATTCCATCCATCTTTTCGTTTCCAATCCGCCAAATCGTTTTCTTTTTCTCAAAACCCAAAAAAAAAGCGGTGTGTTTATCTACTTCAAATTTTCAGTTTTCCTAAAATAATTAGAAGTCCTGCATAATCTTAGTTTCCTTAATCTTTTCATTCTTAAAATCCTTATTCCCCAAATTGCTTTCTTCTTCTTCTCCTCGCAACCCTAGAAAATCCGTGCATCTTGAAAGGTACTCTCTCTCTCTTTCTCTCTCTCTCTCTCTCTCTCTCAATCGGGTCTCTCTATCAATCGGTTTATGTCTTCTTTCTTGTTCTTCATATTGGCTCACAATATATTGACTTGAAGTCCTCCGTGCTGAAATTACAGAGTGGTCGTCGTCATAATTTTCCGGCCGCAGCTTGGAATCGTACTCACCCTCTTTGCTACACCAGGTTCGAGTTTAATAACCTGATCAATTTGACATCTGAAATCTTATCAATTCTTTCTGACCTGGTGAATTCATGATGATTTATAGACATGGTGATATCTATTAAAAAATTTGATTACCTCGTTACTAATATTTAAATGAGGACAAGGAATCTCACCATTGCAAGAAATGCATGAATCGTTTCTTTATTGAGAAACATACGATAAGGGGTCACTTGATCTGGAATGGGTTTTGGACTAGTTACACTAATAATCTCTTATATGTATATCTAATTTAATTATATATGTGTGTGTGTATGTATATCATTTTAAAGAACCAGATGGAGAGAAGGCTTTCTGAGCTGCCACCATCTGAGCGTACAGATGAATTTAAAGACCAAGTATTCACAGAAATTATGGGCTCTGGTGGTCATGGTCGTGTCCGAACATTTGGTCTTGGCCCGACTCCAACTGCCTTCAAAGGGCCAAAATCAACATCCATGAATGCTTCTTTTGATATGATACAAAGAATGTTTAAGAAACACAAAGATTCTATGCGAGCCGAGTATGATGCTATGCGAGCTGAATATGAGACTAATCGCGCTCGTGATATTCAAATTGAAGTGCAACGTCAGATAGAGGCTCGTGGTGGTACTGTCCAACATGATTCTGCTCGTACTCTATCTACTGTTTGCCAGGTTAGTTAAATTTTTATATTAATAGTAATAAAACTTCACCAAGAAATAGATCTCTAGAGTTTCTTGGTTGCAACATTCTGGTCTGATTTGCATACATGAAATTTGTTGGTGTAAATGAACTTTGACCAATCATTAATGTCTATCTAATCATTCTAGTAAAATTCTAAAAATTGTAATTGACAAATCATTAAGTGATTTATCAATAACATTTTTTAATATTTCATTCTGATCATTAAATTGACACCAATGCTTGGTCAAAGTTTATTTATGTTGACCATGAAAAGTCAAAAGAGAACAAACTTTCTGGGATAGAGGGAGTATTAACTAAATATGCGTTTTTGAGCTATTTCGAGTCATTATATGTGTAAAGAATGATTTTTAATACTGTGTATATTTAAAACCTTCAGCTGGTTTTGGGGATTTGGGTTGACACAATTCTATTTTGCATGAGTCATTTCTGATGGGAAAATATGGGTTTATATCCTTTAAGTTGTCTTTAAGAGTAAAATTCTGATTAGATTGGGACGGAGGGAGTACATAATTAAGATTTGTGTAACAAAATGGGAATATTTTTACTTGCGGATATAGTTTGCATTGCTCCATCAAAAGGAGTGGGTTTTGCTGGTTGTATATAGTAACTGTCAAGTTTGATACTCCCTCCGTCCCAGAAAGATAGTCCACCTTTTTTCGTTGTTACTACGAAGGAACTTTGAGCAGTTATAAATGCTACTTATAATTATGTTAATGTGAATCTAAAATTTGATATTAATAGTATTTATAATGGTGTATCAAGAACAATTTCAAAAATTTCATTAGAATAATTAAAAGTAGCCTTAATTATTACTCAAAGTTCCTTCGTAAAACCCATGAAAATAGGGAGACTATCATTCTGGACAGAGGGAGTATATTTTTTATGTATATAAGCATCAATTTTGCATTTCTGGCTTCCTGTATATTATCATGTTGCCTGTTGTTGTCATTGATTGATCTGGTACTCTTGAGGGTACAAAACTCATAAATCATGAGTTGGTTAGCTTACTATGTTTTTTGTTGCTTGTAAAAAGTTTGGTTCCATGGACAGGACATGGTTATGACTTTATAGAGGTACTTTCATAGTTAATTTATTTTAATTTCAGATAAATCCTTCTACATCTGGTACGGCAAATGGGGTTGATGGAATGTCTCGCTAGTGTTTGTATGTGTTTGACTCTAGGTATGTGTAGTTAGTTCATAAGTATTTATTAACTGTACCATATGAACTACCTAATATATATTGTTTTTTAACATTTTTTCTTAGCATAACTTTAAGTACTAGTTTGTACGGCTATATGTACTGAAATTTTGTATATGCATTCGACTTGTAGGAGTATTTGTGTGCAGCACCGAAGGATACAACTTATTGGCAAAAGGATGCATCTTCAACTGCTCTTCACTTTTTGGTTTTACATTTTGATATGGTCTACTTTGCAGCATGCTTTTGGACAATGTTATATATTCAGCACTTTTTGTTACGTACAATGCTCATGTAGTTAAGAATTCTTGGATGAGTGTGGTATAAGTCTTTTTGGATTTTATAATGGAATGTTTCTTATTTGCTTAATGGAAATGGAAAGATTAGCTGCTTTCTTTATTTTCTGTACATATTATCCATAAGTGATTTATATACATATATATATATATATATATATATGTATACCGGTTTCCAAAAATGTGACATTTTTTTGTTACACATTTTTTATCAAGGTTCAAACCGTAACAAATATTATTAAAAAATCAAAATTGATTTATTGGTGCATAAACCAACACATAAATAATTCACTACAGTGAGAAAACCGTAAAAAAACTATTTATATCGCGCACAACGTTTTTTTGTGACGTTCGTATAACCGTGATAAACGAAACAAAGGTGATGGGTCAAAACTGTCACAAAAAGCATGTCATATGTTTCGAGTATATGCCATACTTTTGATGTGACGTTTACAGACCGTAGCAAAAACCGACACAAAAGACATATGTGTCGGTTTTGCCACCGACGCAACATATTTGTGACCCCCGCAATCATGTCGGACAAAGAACCGTCGTAAAACCGTCATAAATACCTTTTGTGTGTGTTTTTGGGCTTTATGTGACGGTTCGACTACCGTCGCAAAAAGTACTATTTGTTGTAGAATACAAGGAACTTAGTTGTAAGTTGTTGAGTGAAAGGTTTGATTGTAAATTACTTCGAATGAGAAGGTTTGATGGTAAATTACTTCGAATGAGAAGGTTTGATTGTGAGTTACCCAAAGTTTGGGGTTTAAATGGTTATGATTTGTAATTACCCTTGTTTGGGGTTTAAGCACGTTGATATTAAAGATGGAGGATTTATTTGTACTTTACCCGAGGTTTTGGGTTTCCATTGTAAATTACCCAAGGTATGGGGTTTTGTTGATTAATTTGTTGAACGTAAGGTATTTAGTTGTGGATTACCCAAGGTTTGGGGTTTAAGTGAATTTTCTTTGATTGTAAAGGTTTTGATTATAAGTTACCCAAGACATGGGGTTTTGGTTGTAAATTACTTCGAATGAGATGGTTTGATTGTTAATTACTTCGAACGAGAAGGTTTGATTGTTAGTTACTTCGAATGAGAAGGTCTGATTGTAATTTACCCAAAATTACGGGGTTTGATTGATTAATTTTGTACTTAGGGTTTAATGACCTTAAATTGGGGTTTTCATGAAGCTTGTAGATTTCGACCCAAGTTGATTGATTTATCTGTAGTATGTGTAATGTATTGATTTTGGTGGTTTTGTTAAAAAAAACGCGATTTTTGTGTCAAGTAATTTTTGGTCTGAAAATGTTGTAATCTTTGACTGATCTTTGACTTGGTTGACTTTGTTAAAAGTGTCTTTTGTGTTTTTTGACTTTTGTTAGAGTATGGGGATGTAATGTACATTAGTGTTTCGTTGAGAAAGCTTATTTTGGATGAAGTTATATTTTTGTCCGTTAATTATTGAAATGCTTCGGACTTCTTCGGAGTGGACTTGTCTTGGATTTGTTTTGAGTTGACTCATCTTGTCCTAGGTAGATTAGGGTTTTGATTATGAGATATTTGTAGTATTCGTTGGGAATTTTGGGGATTCTCCTAATGCAACAGTTTATATATGAGCATGCATCATAAGATAAATTGCTAGATTGATTGGATACCTTTGCTGTGTATACCTGTCTGTGCTTGCATGTTGTATTGCCACCTTTGAAGTCGAGGAGCTCATGTAGCATTGTGCATAGCTTGTGGGAAAGGACTTCCAGAGACTGTACAGAGCAAGGTGCGGGTTACCGGCTTGGGTTTATTCTTCGAGAGCTTGACTGGTCAAGAAGAGTTTACCAAGAGCACCGATCTGTTCATGGCACTACGGGAGCTTTTGTGGGATACCACCCATACATTCCACCTTGGTTGGGGAGAGGTTATGGTGGCTCCTTCGGACTTCACGGCTCTTACCGGGTTGCGGTTCACAGGTAGCTCTAGTGTGGAGTGATGATACCTTGCTTTCCGATGGGAGTGCGGATGGACTTCCGAGCTTGATTGCACCGATAACAGGAGTGGTGCGCTTGGGGGCAGTATGAGGGGATGTTGATGGCTCTTGAAACCGGATGCGGTGATGTAGAGATAGCTTTCCGTCCATTTATTTGGTATGGATTGTCGTAGACCACTAATGTCGATACTTACGGCGATGATTCCTTTGTTGGGATGCCCAGTGGACTTGGATGTAGTGATCAGACTTGCTTGTGGAGTAACGGGTTTGACGGAGTTGTACCGTTCTCTAGATCAGAGTTGTCTGTCTTAGTTGGAGTCAGTCGACTGCTTACACTTTGTCTTAGAGGTATAAACCATTCTTTGTCTATTTCTGGTTTCAGTCTCTTCTTGTTGATGACTTACCCATGTAGTGTTGGGCCTATGAGATTCTTGCTATGGGTCGGTTTGAAACGAACAGTGCTTGATTGCCGTACCTTGTTGATGGGCGCCAAGTTGCAGGAGTATAGGGAAACGAGACTTTTCGGCACTATACTTAGGCTTAGTTTGGAGACTCTTCTGGGGGGACCTTGTCCGAGAGACATGACGTTCTATCCGTGGGCGGAGCTAGACTTTGAGTTGCTTGCTGCAGGAGCTATCGAGGTGACGGGCCAGAGGAGGCTGTTGATCGGCTACAGTGGAGATGTCCTTTATTTGGGTGATAAGGCATGAGCCTAGGATGGAGTAGGTAGTATCTACTTGATTCCGGTGGACACTCCGTGGTCCATGACTGTTTCAACGTCTTTGCCTGACCGGGTTAGTTTGACCAAGGGCCTTGATGCTAGACAGTTCATTTTAGAGGGAGCCTCGTATGATGACTTCGTTTGAACACACCTTGAGGGCCCACGCGTTGTGGTAGAGGAGGAACTTGCGGGTGGTCATTTGGAGGCATCACAGGAAAGTGGCGAAGGTCGTTCAGAAGTTGGCGGAGTGTGATGTTTCTAGTCACGGTGATGATGGTGCTTCGACCGGTAGGTATCCTCCTATGCAGAAGAGGACTCGGGGTGACTCTAGTGAATCAGCCTCTTAGTTTCTGCATTTTGTTAGTGGTAGCACAAACAGTAGAATATATATATATATATATATATATATATGGATGACTGCATAAGCAATTCTATTATGTACTATGTAATATGTACAGTAGCACGCAGCACGTAGAGTGGAAAGTAGTATGTAAATAACGTGTAGCACATATAGTAGCAAGTAGCACGTAAATGGCATGTAAATAGCATGTAGCACGTAAATAGTATGTAAACAGTCTAGGAGCGCAAGACCTAAGGGTATGGAGGGTATCCTAATTAGGTTCATAAACTATTTGACTTCCATTGGTGCAAGTTGCCTAAAGGAGATTTAGGGCTTTTGACCTATGGGAGATGGGAGGCAGGACCCAACAGTATCCTAAGGTGTAGGACCGAGTCAGT
Organism: Campanula takesimana; assembly: GCA_026119855.1. Taxonomy (NCBI): domain Eukaryota; kingdom Viridiplantae; phylum Streptophyta; class Magnoliopsida; order Asterales; family Campanulaceae; genus Campanula; species Campanula takesimana. The sequence continues at coordinate 1,176,801 of JAOWBW010000613.1, read as the reverse complement.
TAGGACATCACGGAGATGAGACGAAAGATATTTTGTAAATTGGTGGAGATCGAGTGTGCGGATTTACAAACAACGTGTCGTGATAGAAAACACTATTGAAAATGTAATGACTTTATAAAAATGCCTTATAATTAATTATAGTCTAATTAATTCAAGTACTTGTTAGGTTTGTTGATTAGGGTAGCCTTTCGGGTGGGTACGATTTCATCGGGTTGCTGGTGATCTCGAGTAGTCAAGTAGTCGATTTAACTTGGTTGGAGAAACCCCAGTTTGAATGTGGGCTCTTGGAGGAAGTCAACCATGTTGAATTTTGGTGGAGAGATAACCTTTCATGGAGAGTGGTCATGTTGGCGCGTCAGTAGTCGGTCCAATTCCATTGGGACAGCCCTAGTTTGGTGATGGTATTAGAAAGAGGTCATCCATGTTGAGCTTCGATGGAGAAAGATGACTTTCTGTGGGGAATATTTTGTTGGAGTACCGGTAGTCGGACAAATTCCATTGAGACATCCCAGTTTGGTGAGGGCATAAGGTGGGGGACTCTAGGTGGGTATATTCTTTTACCGTTTTTTTTTTTATTTATTTCAGTCGACTCAAAATAAAGAAAAAGACAGATTTGTACAGACGGCTTGCAGGATCCTTTTTGTTATAGTGAGATAAGAGATAGAGAGAACAAGAGAGGGAGTTCTCGCATTTAGACCTTATGGGAAGTATGTGTATAAAAGGAAGGAAGCCCCTGCTTGACAGAAAGTAAGTGTTTAGCTCTTTCCTAGATTGTAGAACAAAAGACTTGTCGAGACATTTGAAAATTGTTTTATTCAGAATTGTCTTTTGATTGCTCGAGAATGGACCTCGTTGATTAGTTACGTATCTTATGACAATGTTTTAGACAAGTAGTCTCGAAATAATAAACGCCTTGATTAATCGAGAAAGAGAATAGAAATTATAGTGTATGGGGAAGCGAGAAAAGAATGAAAGTTGGCTTGAAGTGGGTTGTATATATTTTGTGGACCGAACCAGGAGGTTGCCTACGTTCCTCTTGGTGTAAGAGGCTCAGGTCCGCATAGTTCGAGGATGATCCGATTGATGATGATACCGGGCTTGAGTGGTGGTCTCTCCATTGTTTCTTATTGCTTTGGACCGCTTTGTTTGTAGTTGTCGCTTTGGACCGCCGCTGTCGAGTTGAGCTTCTTTGGGAAAGAAAGAAAAATAGAAAATAAGAAGTGAAAAGAAAGTGGGACTTTCACTTTTCCTATGATGATATCCCCTTCTATTTTTCTTTGCTTTGATTTATTTGTGCACACCCTTATTTTTGCCTAGGCCGCCCTTGCGGGTTTTCAACCTAGCGGGCTTCTTTTCTGTGCATTTGCTCTCATTTTTGCCTAAGCCGCCCGTTGTAGGTTTCGACCTAGCGAGCTTTTTTTTATACATTTACATATTAAAACGTGGGCAAGATGAGCCCCTAGTTTGATTTCGTTTTTGGGATGTAGGTCTCGTAGAGGGTATAAGCAACCCCTTGCGTTTCGTCGATATCTTCGAGGAGGACAGACAGCCCCAGTGCATCGTCATGTTGGACAGCCTTTATGATTGTGCGGACGCTTCTTCGATGTTGAGCATCTCTGCAGTCATCGTTTTCTTCATGGGAAGATGGAAGTGTATATGAGGAGTATTTAGGAGAGTGTACACAGTGGGTGTACACGAGGGGAATATATGGAGGGTGCACACAGTGGGTGTACACAAGGAGAATATGTATGGAGGGTGCACACAGTGAGTTTACACGAAGGGTGTATATATGGAGGGTGTACACAGTGGGTGTACACGAGGGGTATATATATGGAGGATGTACACAGTGGGTGTACACGAGGGGTATATATATGGAGGGTGCACACAATGGGTGTACACGAGGGGTGTATATATAGAGCGTACACAGTGGGTGTACACGAGGGGTATATATATGGAGGGTGCACACAATGGGTGTACACGAGGGGTGTATATATGAAGAGTGCACACAGTGGGTGTACACAAGGAGAGTATATACGGAGTGTACATAGTGGGTGTACACGAATGAGGGTAGGTTTAGAGAGGACAAATAGAAAAGAGAAAACGATTCGATTGATCAAAGCGTTTGTTATTTTGAGATTACTTGTTTGTTTAGGTTTGTATGATGGTTTGTGGGTCCATTTACCTTTTAATGAGTCTTCATTAATGAATATGTTTGCGATTAATTCATCATATAAAGATATAACAATCAATTGTCAATTAAGATTAATACAATTTTCATGGAATTGATGTATATGCAAGATTATGTCTCAAGTCTAGAGAGAAAAGAAATAAAGATACTTTTATTATAGACTCAAATAGACTAGTCCGAGGCGGACTTTAAAAATCTAACTAATGTCCAAAGTGGACTTTTACTAGTAAAAAGTAAAATACTAATGTCCGAGTTGGACTTTTGACTAAAAGATTCTCTAGAACCTACGAAGACTGAAAGACTTTTTTTTTTTTTTTAGAAGGAGGTAGCCCCAGTGTAGCTTCTTGTTTGCTCGGACTTTCCTTATGCCCATGTATTCCCTTGGCGGGTGATGGCTCCGCTATCGATGAGGCTTTGGATCTTTCTCTTCAGATGGAGGTAATTCTCGGTGTCATGTCCAACGTATTGGTGATACTTGCAATGTTTGGAGGGATCCAAGTCTTGTCTTGCAAAGTTTGCTTTGAAGTCGAGGAGAGGAGATAACTTGCCGGCTTGAACTAGACTTTTGAAGCATTTGTCTAATGGCATACCCAAATCATCGAACTCGTCCTTCTTGTCAGGGACCATGTTGAGTAGCCATAGGAGGCATACCAATGGGGAAAGTATGTGGTGACCCATACATTTGAGGAGCGTACGGGTTTTGAAATGGAGCATGAGGGAGAGTGCGGTTGAGGTACTCGTAGATGCCATAAACGTCAGACTGAAGATGTTTCTCGGGGTCCTTTAGGGCTTGTACATCACTTTCTGGAAGCGGTCTGTTTGCTTGAGGAGAACAGTCTCAAAGAAGGCTTCTTGTTCATCGAGAGCGGTTCGGAAAAGGGTTACTTGCTCATTAAGGATAGTCTCATAGTGGGCCTCTTGCTTGTTGAGGATGGCCTCGTAGAAGGCTTCTTGCTTGTTGGGAGCGGTGTTAAGATGGGCCGCTTGCTTGTTGAGAACGGTGTTGGGATGGAGAGTTGTCTCGAGACTTTGGGTGGCAGCTTCGGTTGTGGCTGTGATAATTCCTTCGGTAGACAAGATGCAGGATTCTATAGTGATTGGTGGAGAAGTTAAGTATTTGAATTAAATTAGACTTATAGTTAATGACAAGTCATTGTTTATAAAATCATTTTTTATGAAAGGACTCGATCTCCGTATTTTTGAAATGTACTTTGAATGAAAAAACTAAAAGCTTGACCGGGCCGGTAGCTGCCTACGTTCCCCTTACCATGCGGGAGAGGTCCCACACAATGTGAGGCTCAGGTCACTGTAGTTCGGTTTAAGTAAAACAAGTGAGAGGGTGACCGCGGGAGGTCGTGATATTTTGAAAACCATATGTGTTAGGAGATGACCGTAGAGGTCTAAAAGTAAGGGGAGATGACTCGGTCCTTAGTTATGTATAGGCGGAGGGACCCTAGGTAAGGGTGGCTTTGGACTTGAAGTCGGGTAAGGTTTGACATGGGTAGGCCAAGAGGTAGGTCGTCTAAGATCCGCTAGCTTGACTAAAGGTGGGGTCAAGATGAAGGATCGACCTAGATGGCGGGTTGACCTAGATTGGTTGAGGTACGGTTGACCTAAGAGAGTCAAGGTGATAGGTTGACCTAGATGGGTGGATCTAGGCGAAACTCGGTAGATAATTTGAACTAGGAAGGTCAAAGGTTGACTAGGTTGACCTAAGGTAGACTAGGATGACCTAGACGGGTTAAGGTAATGGTTTGACCTAGACGAGTCGAGATGTCGGGTTGACCTAGGTGGTCGATGTGAAGGGTTGACCTAGACGGGTCGAGATGTCGGGTTGACCTAGATGGGTCGAGGTGATGGGTTGACCTAGACGTGTCGAGATGATGGGTTTTGACCTAGACGGGTTGGAGACGGGTCTAAAGTTCGACTAGAGTTGACCTAGGGTAGACACACACAACATGATGAATGATTTTAGTTAAGGTTACTTGTTTTTTATAAGTGTTCTTAACTCGATCAAAGTGCATGGTTTTAGAATTGAACAAGGGATTAACCTCAACCGCTTCACAAGTGAAAACGGCGAGTTAGATAGCCCGGGTGCCACGAAGATAGAGGCGACAGGATCACCAAAATCTGTGCCTCAGCGGAGTATCAAGTAAGGTGTGCAGTGTGACACGGACTATTGGTAGTGTGCCATTTGATTACGTATTTTTAGGAATGATATGCAATGCACGAGAGAAGTCTACTAGCATAACAATTCAAAATAATAGAGTTTAAGCATGAAACGAATATGATAGAGCAGATCTAGAACATCGAAACATACTATGAACACATAAACCAGCAGAGAATCGTTAGAAGCAATTTTGCAGGAAAGAGGTGCGCGGGGCAGTTAGAACACACACAAAATCATGAAGTTAATGAAAGTTAGACCCTCTTAAGTTTTGAAAAAAATGTTTTTTCGAAAACAAATCCCCAGTAGAGTCGCCACTGTGAATACGCGAGTTTGAAATCGAGAGTCTCCACGTTGTTTTATTTTTTGTTAAAACATTGAGAAAACCACTTATGAGAATAATAGGGTTCGGGGTTCAAATTACGATAGAAGAAGAATATCAAGTTATCACTCCTATTGCCCGACGAATCGGTCTTTCTATCATGATCAATGTGTGTGTGTGTGTGTGTGTTAATGTTTGAGACCGGATCCAAAGATTGCCTACATTCTTCTCATCATGAGAAGCTCAGGTCGATGTAGTTCATTGATGAATTAGAATAGGGAGAGATGAAGCGGGATCATGCATATAGAGGGGGAAGATTAGGGTTAGAAGTAGTTCCTAGATCATATTAGGGTTTGATGAAACCCTAAGATCATCATCGGCTATGGCATGTTCACATGAATAAGGATTACAATTCTAGATCTAACATATTATGAATGTATAAGACTTAGATCTAGCATAATAATAAGAACATCATGAATACATTTGAATGAACACATAAACATGATGATCACTACCATAGTCATGGCATATATTATGAATTTAGACTAAGAACATGAAGAACGCATGAAGAACATATGAATATAGATGCATAGACATAATGAAAACATGCATAATATACGTAATATGTGACCTAGATCTAATGCGGGTTTCGTGGAAACCCTAGATCATCATCAATCAAGAACACGAACGATGAACAAAACCCTAGATCTAACAATATATGAATGAATATAATAGATCTAGGTAGTTAAAGAGTAAGAACGCGTTACCAAACCGATTAAAGAGGCTTCGAAGGTTGAATCTTCACTCCTTTGGTTGAATGCGGTGATAAATCCCTTTGATGATCAAAGCAAGATCAAAGAGAGGGTTTGAAAGGGTTTTGAAAGGGAGAGAGAGAGGCTGGGAAGAGCTTTTGTTAGCTTTTTCCCGTGGGTTTGAGGTGTCCTCAATAGGCTGAGAGGAGGGGCCTATTTATAGGGGATTTGGACCAACTGAAGTGGCCGCGCGGCAAACGGCATGACTGGCCGCGTGGCCAGTCTTTTCGGATCGCATGGTTATCTAGATCTCAGTGAAATCTTATCACTTTGTTCTCGGGATCTGGTCATTATCCTGGTAGAATTTGACCTAGAACTGATTTCGTCCAATTAGAACTCTAGAAAGCTATCGGATAAGTCCCTGTCAGGTTTTAATTGCCTGAGAGGTCCTCAGAGGCTCCGAAACGTCTAAGAAGTCCTCTAACTTCATATCGGGTACTAACAGAACCCAAGCCTATCCCAACTCAAAAAGATGCAAGCTAACATCTCTATTTGGGGCCTTGTGTCCTCTTCTAAGGAACATAGATATACTCTCTCAGAAACACTTAAACAATCTACTATTCCCATCGATACTTCTCCGAATGATCTCGTGCATATGGTGGGAAACATCCATTTCGGTAACATCATCACTTTTACTGATCTCGATGCTCCAAAGCTAGGTCCCAACCATATCGAGGCTCTTCATATTACCGTTGGGGTAAGAGGAGAACATTTAGCCTGCGTTTTGATTGACAGTGGTTCCTTAATAATGTATGCCCAGTTCATGTCCTTACTGACCTAGTAATCAAGATAACTGATTTAGCACTGTCCTCGTAAGTAGTCTGTTCCTATGATAGTACTAGCCGTTATTCATTGGGGGGTAGTAACTCTCACTCTTACCATTGGCCCTCTTGTTATGCCAGTAGAGTTCCAGTTGATCGACATCAGGTCGAGATTTAGCCTACTTTTAGGATGCCCTTGGATCCATGGGGTGAAAGGTGTCGCTTCATCTTATCATCAGTGTGTTAAGTTCGTTTATGATAACCATATCGTGGTGATCCATGCTCAGGATGGTGAGAAGGTTTATGATCGTCCTATCCTTGGGATCGAACACAAAGATACTGGTATTTTCCTTAGCGGTTTTGAGGTAATTCTACAGGCTGGGATCAATTCCATTGAATACGTTAAGGAAACAGATATCATTGGGAAGAAAATGACCAAATATGGAGATGCTCTCGCCTTAAACATGGTAAAGAAGATGGATTTTCTTCCTATACTGGGGCTCAGTAAAAATCAACAGGGACGGCTTGAGGCCGTAGAAGATGAACCTCCAGTTGTTATTTAACCTTTTGGGCTAGGGTACAAGCCAACTCCAGCGGAAATTGCAGAGGTCATGCGTGAGAAACAGAAACGCCGAACAACTGTTAGACAGGGGCTACCTTATGAGCACCCTCCAATGCGCCCGTATGCACTGACTCTGAATGGTTATTTTGTTCGTGAGGGAGAGGATGTTGCTTACCTCATTTTCCCAAATCCTTCTGTTGATGCTAAAGGAGTTCGTCATCCAGGATGGGAGATCTTTAATGATGTAGCTTTTGATGATAAGAACGATACTGATGAACCGAAGGGCTCCTCTAAGCAGCCTACTCTTGTTGATGTTTAGGATATAGATGAACAGGAGAGTCTGTTCTCGCTCTTTAAGGATTGCACTTTAGAAGACGGTTTTCTAGGGATGATCGGCAATGGCAGTGAGATATGCTACGACCCAGCCAAACATCTCAAACCAGCAAAGGAGCCACTTCAAAATTGGTACCAGGCTTCGGGCTCGATAGCTACTACTGATTGTTGGGCATTATCCCAACAATATCCACCTTGACTTTGAATCTCCATGACAACAAACATTTTCTCCCCCTCGCCTCTTCTGCTATCTAATAGCTGCAAACATTAAGCAAGTCCAAACAAATCGCGCTCAAACTATCGCAATAAATAATAGCCTGACAACAAACCTTTTCTCCCCCTCACGGGTTTCGTGAACATATCTGCAGGGTTGTCCGCCGTCCCTACCTTCTTCACCTTTACCCGTTTCTTATCCCTTAGGAAATTATATCTGACATCAATGTGCTTAGTCCTCTCATGATGAACTTGATCCTTGGCCAAACAAATCGCGCTCAAACTATCGCAATAAATAATAGCCTGATCCTGATGTATCCCAAGGCCGCTGATCAATCCTTTCAACCGTATTCCTTCCTTAGCGGACTATGTCAATGCCATGTATTCTGACTCTATTGTAGACAACGTCACTATCGCCTGCAATGTAGCCTTCTAACTGACAACTGATCCACTAAGTGTAAATACATATCCGGTTATCGATCTTCGTGTATCAACATCACCCGAATAGTCTGAATCTGAGAACCCCTCTACTGCACATTCTACTCCACCTCCATAGACGATACCGACGATGCTAGTGCGCACTGTAGCATACATCAAACTACCATCTGCACTAGCATAGGATACTCGAGCCTTATACTCTTTTTCCTCAATCGATTTGGGCCCAAACGCGACTGTCTGTGCATTCACTGCACCCGGAGTATCTATAGCCTTAGTTGTTGACATACCAAACCTCTCTAAAACTTTCTTGATGTATCTCTTTTAGGATAAGAATAGTTTTCATTTGGCTCTGTCTCTATAGATCTCCATACCCAGAATTTTCTCCGCGTTACCGAAACCCTTCATCTCTGCGACCAATAAGCCTTTCAGCTTCTGAATCTCTGACTTATTGACTGCTCCTATCATATAGCTATCAAATCTCTCATACTACTGCCTAGGCGATTGCTTCAACCTACAAACTTGATCTTCCTTACCAGAAACTTGGAATCCTTCCGACTCTGTCATGTATACCTCTTCCTCTATTGCTAACAACACTCTGATCGAAGTGTGTTTAACCACTGGTGAGAAGATCCTATTGTAGTCCACCTCCTCTCTCTGTGTGAAACCCCTTGCAACAACGAGAGCTTTATACTTGATCCATTCTGCCGGTGACATCCCTTCCTTCTTCTTGAAGATCCACTTGCAAGTCACAATCCTTCTGCCTTCTGGCCTTGTGGTCAACTCCCAAGTCTGATTCCTGTGAAGAGACTCCATCTCATCACCCATAGTCGTATACCACTGAGATGACTCTGAACATGTAACTGCTTCCTTGAAAGTATAACGTTCCGTAAGAGCGGGCTTCACTTCCTCAGCAACCTGCAGTACATACGACACCAAGTCTTCAAATCCATACCTCTCTGGAGGCTTCCCAAGATTAGCTCTTCTATAACTTCCTTATGCTAACCCATGTTCTTCGGGAACTGAACTTGAATTTTTTGGTGCTTCAGTCTCTGTCTCTGTTGGTGGATCCAGATCAACATCTGACTGTCGGACAACTAACTCTTCAGTATCTTGTTGCTCCACCTGTTTATCAACACCGCCAAAACTTGAAACAATCGTAGATCTCATAATAGGGTTAATAACATAATTCTCATCAAATATGACGTTCCTACTGATAATTACCCTATTTTCTGATGGAGACCAAATACGGTATCCCTTGACACCGTCCCCATACCCCATGAATACTCCCTTTCTAGCTCTAGGTTCTAACTTCCCATCATCCACATGATAATAAGCAGTACACCCAAAAGCTCTTAAAATAGAATAATCAATAGGTTTACCAGTCCATACCTCATGGGGAACTCTGAGGCCAATACTGGCGTGCGGTCTATGATTAATCAAGTAACATGATGTACTAACCGCTTCTGCTCAGAACCACTTAGACAACCCTATATTGGAGAGCATGCACCTCTCCCTCGCAAGCAATGTCTGATTCATCCGCTCTGCTACACCATTCTACTGTGGCGTACCTCTAATGGTGAGATGTCTAGAAATCCCCACCTATCTGCAAAACGAATCGAACTCAGTACTGCAGAACTCCAAACCATTATCTATTCGGAGCTTCTTGATATTCTTCCCTGTCTGATTCTCCACTAACGTCTTCCAGTACTTGAATTCCTTAGAGCCTCATTCTTACGCTTCATGATAATCACCCAAGTCTTCCTCGAATAATCATCAACCATAGACAAGAAGTATCTGTGCCCCCTAAGTGATTCCTGACGTGAAGGTCCCCAACAATCTGAGTGGATGTAATCCAGAACGCCTTTTGTGTTATGTATGCCCTTGGGAAAACTATTATGCTTCATCTTTCTTAGGCCCAAAACTGTTTTGACGCCTAATTAAGTCCAACCATTTTAAACGCATAGGAAACTCTTATTCACTCATCTTGCTCATACATGAATAAAATCAATGCACCTCGCTATGGTGAGCCCACATAAAAATACCCATGTACTTACAAGTGTTTTAATCATGGCATGACATACAGACTTACAATTTCAAAGAAGGTTCATCACCATATATCATACAACACATTTATGAGCACATAAGATAAACATGTTGAGCATCAAGTTTAGCCACTAAATTAATCTCTATTAATTTAAGCATAATATTTATGTGTCATTAGTTTCTCTATAATTATGAGGATGAGACTATTTGAACTTTGGTTATCATCTCCAAATCAAGACAACAAGAAGTACGGCCGAACTAAGCCATAGGAAATCACAATTCCGCACTAATTAAAGAAACCAAGAAAGTAGTCCATGTGGCCGAAACTAAGCAATAGATGGTCTCGATGAACGTAGGACAATTGCATTCACAATTCCATATGGATCTCCAAACTTGAATCAAGAACTTTGTTTCTCAATTTTAGCAATTATGAACTCTTCATAATTCTAACTTCGTTTTATCTTTGAATCTTTGATTGCGATCAATTTTGGAAAACACAGTCTCGAGAACGTAGGCTAGCCATCCAAAACTTGATCCGATCTCAGAATTCACAAGACTAAAACAAATAGGCTCGAACCCCAAGATCCGCCCGCACCAGACCAACAGGTCCGGCCGGATTTTCACTTGCGTCCGGTCGGACCTCCTCTGTAAAATCCAAAAAATTTAAAAAAAATCAAAATTTGTCTCAAAATTGTTTTTCCCCCGATTCAATTAGAATTGGTGTTCTTGGTGATCCAATCACCATGATCATCAAAACCTTGAATAAACCATTTATTCATGAACCTCTAGATTATCAAAACTTTGATCCAATAAAAAATTGATAACCCAAACAATTTTAAATCCAACATAATTTTTTATTGCGATTGAATAGTGTGATTAAAGTTTTACAAAACAATAAAACACATAAAACGCATATAACACATAAACATCATAATCCCAATATTCAAATCATGCTAGGCACATATACAATTTATATACACACAACATAATTATGTATTGAAATAATCAACATGAACGGGGCTCTGATACCACTGTTGGGTTTCCTATCAACATGTGCAGCGGAATTAAGCATTTAAATTTTTCTAGAAACCCAAAGCCCATAGATCCATTCATATGATTAAGTCAAATACATGCATAATGAATACTAGAATACTAACCCTTGATGTCTTTGATTTTGCAACCTTGAATCTTGGTAGAGACTAGAAAACTTGATCACGAACAAAATCAGGAACACGAACTTTGAAGATGATAAGCTTCACTCTCTATCGGTATCCACACCACGAACGAATATCAAGAACACTTGATCTTGGTTGCTAGACCGAATTGTGAAACACTCTTTCACAATTATAAGAACTATATGGAATTTATGTGATGATGTTCTTGTTCTTCAATCTAGGGATCTCTTAGAACAAGAAAATAATCCTCTCAAACTCTTTGGAGGCACTCATAATGTTATCACAATCATATGGACTGATTAGGGCAACTAGAGGCTGTTTATATAGTTGTTACACCTATTCCAAATAGGTAACAAGTGTCTAAACCTGCAAGAAAACAGAACATGAAAGTCCCAGGACGAAACTGACTAGGTCCGCCCGGGTACACAAAGGGATCCAGCCGGATCCAAGCATGGTCCGACCGGGTACCTTAGCCAGTCCGCCCGGATCACCTGGAGGTCCGCCCGGACCCTCCTGTTTAACAGTTTCTTCTTTTGTCCTCCAAATTTCCAAAATCCCCCAAAGGACCTTCGACCCATAATTCTAATTAAGTCCTTTTATGATTCGTTCTATTTGTGTGTGACCCTATAGGATTACACTAAGTTGGCAATGGGTTCAACCATAAACCCATAAGATATGATTAGGTTCTAGCAAAGCGTCATACCTACCCAAATAGTGTAACTATATACAGGTTCGCATTCCTTTATAGAACATGTCACAATCCCTTTGTCCACGATGTCATTGAACACATGTCATGGTCAAACAGTCAACTTGTATTGTTCAATACTTTCTCGATACCGAATATGTTGATAATCCAAATGACAATGATTCAATCAAATCATTTGAGTTTGGCCAAACATTTCATCAACATCATTCTACGAGGGGCCCAAGCTTGACATCTCTCCGAAGAGGGACAAATCAATTTAGCTTATTATTCTTCCCTACATGAATCTGATTATGCCAATCATACCCTTTATAACTACCTGGTTAAAGGTAGCGTTTGAATATTTCAAACATAATGTTCACCAAGTGGAAGACTATAATAACTTCATGTCTAAGGATTCAAATGACATAACTAATATGAGATTTACATACGACATAGACCATGATATAAATCTAGATCGGGTCATGTCCAGTCCCTTGTTATCCAACAAGTACCCATAAATATAACATGATCATCTCATGATCACTTAGCCTTAATTCTAGTGCTTCATAAGCTCTAGGGACGGAGATTATTATAAGCAAACATGAACAACAATAATAATCAAAACATATGTTTATTAATATGAATAAAATGATGACATTCACAACGTTTTACAAACATGCCTACGGCAACAACACTAACAGTTGCATGGGTTCTAGATTGGAGAGCGTCTTATCACATGTGTTCGCGCAAGGAGCAGTTTACAACGTACGAGCAAAAAAAAGGAGACCGTATTTATATGGCTAATGGATCGGACTGCGAGGTAGTTGGCATGGGCTCCGTAAAGGTGAGAACTTTGGGTGATAAATATCTCACATTGAACAAGGTAAGACATGTTCCACAAGTAGCAAAGAATCTGATATCGCTTAGTCGGTTGGACAAGAAGTGATACAGTTTCAAAGGTGATCGTGGAGTTCTGGATGTCTACAAAGGTTCAAATGTGATTTTGAAGGGTGAAAGAAAAGGTTCCTTGTTCATCCTCCAAGGTTCTGAAATTGGTGAGAGTGTTGACGAGCAGGTGGAGCAGCGTTTTACTCTAGGCCGGAGTGAACTGGACATGCCACGGCTAGAAGATCAACACACATCGGTTTTATCAGTCATGGTTGGCATGATCCAATATCGACTGGATGGTCCACAACTGAATGACTGTTAGTCTCCCGTTGGGGAGATTCTGAGTGCCCGTAGGTGCACGTCTGGGTGTCCGTAGGATACATTGCATGCAGAAAAATTGATTGTCCAGAGAACAAAGTTGTTTGTCTAGTGAGGCAAATTCTGAGTGTCTTAAAGATACATGGTGCACAAAATCTAGTGTCTTTGACGAAAGACAGACTGAGGCAAATGTTGAAAAATCTGGTACGAGGGGTATAGCTCAAGGTGGAGTCTATAGCTCGTGCATCTGAATTATTAGGGGAGATTCAAAATCAAGGTGGAGATTGTTAGAGCAAAGTGATTTTGAGAAGAAGAAAAGAAATGCAGCAGCAGCGTTCAAGATTCGGCCGGGTAGCAGACTGGGTCCGGGCGGACCAAGGTGAAGCCCCGGGCGGACCAAGCAAGTTTGGGCTATTCCGAATTCTGGCACTGTTCTGGCTTGCGTAGAAAGTAAATCAAGTCATTTAGGGATTTTATTTAGGACTCGTTCTATCTTCTGGTTTAGGTCTCTAATCCCAATAAATACAAGCCATAAATTAGTATTTGTTTCTTACGTGATCAAAGACATAGAGAGAGAGAGAGAGAGAGAGAGAGAGAGAGAGAGAGAGATCAGTAATTCTAGTTCTAGGGATTTGTATAGCTAGAAACTTTGTGATCAAAGTTCGTGCAAACATAGGTTAGTGTGATCATCATCTTCTTGTAATTGTTTCTCCGCCATAATAATATTTGTTTCCCTTTTCCCGTGGAGGTAGCCAATAGAGATTGGTGAACCATGTATATTCTGTGTTGATTTGCGTTCATTATTGTTTGCTATATTTTGGGTCTGATTTACTAACAAATATAATAGTATAGTCTAATTCCATTCATACAGCGCACCAATGTGTATTTATGTTGTGAAATTCTACGTGCTAATATGCTCATGTAAATCATATTAATTGATTCATCGTATATGATGTTACGTCAGCTTTTTTGCTCAAATTTTGTAAGAAAACTTATGGTGATCAATTTTTTATTATAAATAAACGTGAATTTAAAGATATGGTAGAGGAAATTGACATAGTATGTGCAATATTATATGATCAATGGCAGTGTCGGTCCTGTTAAATTTGGGGCCTAAGGCTAACTTTTTGATTGGGGCCCTTGATTAAAGTTTATGAATTTCTTTGTTTAAATATATGAATAATTGTTACTCAAAGTTCTTTCGTAGTAACATAAATAATGAGAAAATTATTACAATATATTGATTAATTCTTACTCCATATATAACACGAAAAAAAAAAAAACTGAAAAACATTCCTTCTTACAAAGCGTTGGACTGTTCCGTTTTGGCTTTCACTCTCTCTGTATTGTTCTGACTTCGGTTGTTCCTCAAAATTTCTAGCATTTTATTTTTATTTTTATTATCCATTGCAATAGGGATTATACATTTGAGATTAGTTTAAAGAGTTAGGAAAAGTAATGATATGGATTGTTTTATTATTAATTTGGGCTGATTGAGTTTTTGCTAATGGGCTGAGAATTAAATATTAAGATTAAAATTATAGGCTATAATTTAAGTTGATCATTATTGAACTTACAAATAGGAATAAAAGTGGCCCAATATTACATAATAGAAAAAATTGGGGGCCCTAAAAGTTAACTATTTTTAGGGGGCCTAAGGCCATGGCCTTAGTGGCCTAATGTACAGGGCCGGCCCTGATCAATGGTACAATGAGTCGCAATTTTTTTTTTTTTCAAAACGCAATTCTTCTATTTTCCCAAAATTTATTTATTTTAGTTAGTGTGGTCCAACAATTGAAATCTTTCCTCCTCACATGTCAAAAATCGGTCTTGTTATCTTATCAGGTATGTTTCTCTTATTTTAGTACATTTTCTTATGAACATAGAATATTAGGTTTTTTAATTATGATGTATTGTCAAAATATTATACCAACTTGATCAAACTATATGACCGATGTTTTATTAATGTATAACCGATGTTTATTAATATTTAATCAAATAAAATCATTGCCATATTAGGCGTATTTCTCTTAAAAGAAAAATATTTTAATTGAATGGAGTGAGTATATATTAACGAGATATATTGATTGAAAAATAATATTCTCCTTTGTCTAAAAAAGTTAGTCCTTCTTTATCCGTTATTACTATGAATAAACTTTTAGCAATAATTTAAGTTAATTTACATTATTTTAATGAGAATCTACAAATTGGTATTAATAAAATTTATATGGGGTATCAATAACAAGTTATGAATTTTCATTATAAGAAGTTGTCAATTTTCATTAGGATAGTATTAAAAAAAAATTATTGCTCAAAATTTATTCGTAATACCAACGAAAAAATAGGCACTATGTTTTCGGGAAAATGGAGTACTATCATCACTAGTTAGAGCATCTTTTTTCTTGTATAAAATGTTCTAAATACTTTTTCCACTACCACCTTCATCATCATCGTCAACAACAACAACTTTATTAATAATAAAACACAAAACATTGGTATGTCTATAACGACAACATCCCGCATGCTTTGTGCATTACAACTTTTATTACATCAAATAAAGCATAAAGTTTGCAAATAACAACTGCAATATAGGAAAGGATATGACTTACAAACTATAAAATAAAGCATAAAGCTTGCAGATAAAAGGTGCAATATAGGAAAGAATCACACACAAACTATAACTCCGGCAACTATCCGGCCTTCTCATAACGCAAACAGTACTCTTTTTAGTACCCGTTAGAATCCCCATTGACACCATTATTTGTCCTTTTAGGATCGCCATGTTCACTGTCTCCGGCCTTCCTTTTACGACCGGTTGCTTGGTTAGTTTCAGCATTGTCTTTTGGAACATTCTGAGACCTCTCAAGGAAAAACTTGTACCAAGAAGCTGATTGTTTCGGAATCCGTTTGAACTCATTCTTATAATCTACATAGCACATCCCAAAACGTTGATTCCCACTCGTAAACTCAAAACTATCCAAAAACGACCATGTAAAGTAGCCATTCACATTCAACCCATCACTGCACAAGTCAACCACATCAAAAAATAAAGTCAACCCTTTTCGTAAATCAAATCACGTACACTTGCGAAAATTCCCTACCTTTTGATCGCTTTAAGAGTGTGGTAAAGATGGCGTTGGTGGTAGTCTTTTCTCATTTCATCAAAAATATAATCAACCATTGGATCATCACCTTTTCTGTCAATGCCTATAATAGGAAAAAAACTGAACAAATTAGAAATACATTTGCATGACCAGTTGATGTTCATAGTATAATTAAGGTACAACTCTTGATGTTTATATAATTTTATCACCATTTTCCATAACGTATATCCCAATCTCCTTTCCATATTTGCTGATCTCTCGCAGAAGCTTTTGTAATCCTTGTTCATAAACATAGATCCAAGCTGAAGTAGTCTACACATATACACCAAGATAACATTTACTCAAGTCTTTTTGAACACATATAAATTCTCTATTCTCTGTGCCATAACAATGTGCTTAATTTGACTTTTTTAGTCAACTGAGTCGATCTTTGCCTAAAAAAAATAACTTTATATTCTTTGAGAAAGAAAGATTACCTTTTCTCCAAGAGGATACTTCTTACACCGGGGATCATTCTCAAAATGCGGTGGATCATTTGCTAGTTCTTGCACGTCTCTAACTTCACAAGCAGTGTAGTAATTTATTCCAATGAAGTCAAATGAATTTATTAGCGATTTTGCGTCATTTTCATCAAAAATAGGTAGTCGATCTTTCACGTATTCCTTCATGATATCCGGATACTTTCCTTCTGTTAATGGTTTCATCATCCTGACTCAAATCAAATGTATTTCAGATTTCATGCCGAAACAATTTGATTCTATACATAAATACACAAACACATACATACATATATGTGTGTGGAGTGGTGAAGCCATGTACCCCCTTTTATGTTTTTTGAAAAATAGCATATTAGCCCTTCAAAATAGTGAGTTATCATTTACCCCCTTTGATTTATGATAAAAAGACCATTATATTATAATTTGACCCCTTTTGGTGAAATTTTTGGCTTCGCCACTATGTGTGTATATACGTACCATCCGAGCACAAAATCCAGTTGTCTTTGTGCAGCAGCCTTATTAGCCTCCTTATCTGCTGAAGAACCTTCATCAAGACCTTGAAACCAATCACTATTAAGGGTAATCCCGCACTCTCCCCCTTGAGATGCCTGTAAAAAATAGACCTTTAACAAGTTGTATATATCTTTTAACAAGTTGTACATATGTGCAAGTTTTATGTAAGGACCCGTGCCCTAGGGCTCAATCCACTATATAAGCACCACGCACTGGTTCACTAAGCATCTGAAAATTTGGGTTAATCACAACCCATCACAGTCCTTAAAAAGTCTAATGGATGGTTTGATGCTCAATGGTAGCTTTGTGGGCTTTTAAATGGCACACGAAACTCTAATACTATTTGTAATGACTCAAGCCCGAGGGTCTGACCAACTAAATAAGTACCACATACTGGCCCACTGGGCACCTGCTCATTCGGGTTAACCACAGCCTATCACATGCTTCTAAAAGTCCAATGGATAATTTGATGCTCAATGGTAGCTTTGTGAGCAAATAAATAGCACTCCTATGCACATCCAATGTGGGATGGGATATAACATTTTATTACATAGGTTGAAACTTACTTTGTACTTTGTTTTGTACAGATTGTATGCATCTGAATGTGCGAGAAGAATGTGGTGTCCGACTAAATATGGCTCGAATGCTGAACTTTCATATGGCAAAGCATCTTTTTCTGAACCATCTTCGCATACCCTTACCCAACGTGTAGCGTTTTCTTGGGTGAAATGTTCTAGCTGATCGAAAAACTTGTTTGAAACACCAATCGCATTGCGATGGCATATCTTTTTTTTGCCGTCTTTGACCTTCGTTTGAGGTCCACCATGGCCTGGTGCATGGGTCCCTAAAGAATATCCGAACCGTGAGAATATATACGGCTCGTTCATTGTCGACCAGTGTTTCACCCTATCACCAAATTCCTTAAAGCAAAAGTCTGCATAATTCTTGAAATCGTCCCTGAATCATATATACCGGAGAAACATTGTGCATAATAAGGGCGCTATAAGTAATGATCACGAACAAAAAAAATCATAATGTTTTGTGAGCTAAAGAAGAAAATGTACCTGATACATTTATTTAAGAATCCACCATATTTATCGTCAAGGGTCTGGGGAAGATCCCAGTGGAAGAGAGTCACATACGGCTCAATTCCTGTCAAATGAATGCATACCATCTTAGTCTTTATGGTCACGTTTTAGGTCTAATTGACATTTTGATGTGCTTAGATAGATTTTTCGTTAAATTTTAGTGGATATGTTAGGTTTTTAACGTATTTTTTAACGTTGATGTTAAGTTTCTAAGGATCGCAAGAGGAATAGAGAAAATAATGTCGGAAAACATAGTATAGTGACAAAATTGATGGTAATTAAGTACGATGGAAAATCTATCAAGTACGATGGAAATTCTACAGCTGAATTCATTATAAAGTGGAAAATTTGACGAAAGTTAGGTATGATGGATGGTCTACACCTAAACTCATTGTACAGTGGTAAGGTTGATGGAAGTTAAGTGCCATGGAAATCTACGGCTAAATTCATTGGACAAAGGACAAATTTGTTGTTTTTCCACTTTTCATATCTGCAATAAAGTCGGTAAACAAAATTATACGCACTAACCGCGAACTTTGAGGGCGTTAATGAGGTTGTTATAGTAGGCAACTCCCGCCTTGCTTACTCCTTCATTTTCTTTCCCTGGTCTCCCGTCTGCATATTTTCAAGTCCAACTATCAAAGGTTACAAAAAGATATATTGACACGGATGCGCGCGCATTTTTGTGTGTATGTGTAAGAGAGAGGAAATATCAATCGAAAAAAACTTAAATAAAATGTATAACTTACTTGGCATTATCCGAGACCATGAGAATGAAAGCTTATAAGCCTTGATACCAAGCTCCTTCATTAGTCTCGCATCCGTCTATAAATTCATACAGCCAAAAAATACATTATTTTCTTGCTCGATTTTCTATTTTTAATGACGCCAATTAATTGTAATAGCGATTCGTATACCTCATACAGATGATATTGATTATTCCCTTGTTTCAAAGCTAACCAACCTGATATTTTCATCAAAAGAAAGAATTAATCACAAGAATGTACAACATGACGCCCCTAATTGTGAAAAACATGTCAACATTATGCCCTAAATTGTCGGTGCCTTTTAAAATTAATATACAATATTAGATATTTTAATTATTTATTGTCGAAATAATATTCCAACTTTATCACACTGTATGCCGATGTTTACTAATATTTAAATATTTCAAAATAGTATTAAGTGTATTTCTCTTAAAATAAAACTATTTTAATTGGATGTAGTATGTATGTGTGTGTGTGTGTGTGTGTGTGTGTGTGTGTGTGTGTGTGTGTGTGTGTATATATAAGACTACCAGTCCACTCATATACTTAGGTATAAGACTAGTTCACCTCTTATACTTGAAAAATAAGAGTAATTCATATTCACGTTTTTCACATATTCTTAAAAAACCATAAAAAAATCTCATACTCCCTCCGTCCCAATGTAAGGTTCTTAGTTTGACAATGCACGCTTATTAAGAAACTAAAAAAACAAAGGAAATGATTCAACCAAAAGTAAAGAGTGAAGGATATAAATGTCCAAAACACTATTCATGAAGCAAGTAGGTGAAAGTAAGTTAGGTAAGTAATGATTTTTTTGTAATTAAATGAAATTTTTTAGGGCAAGATTCTCCAAAACACTATTCATTCTTTTCCATTTATAGAATAAAGGAACTAAGAACCTTAAACTGTGAAAAACCAAAAAGGAAAGTAAGAACCTTAAACTGGGACATAGTGAGTATTTTATTAACCAGTCCGCTCCTATACTTAGGTCTAACACTGGTTCACCTCTCAAACCTACCTGATGTATAAGAGTAATTTAATTTCAGGTTTTTTTTTCACAGTTTCTTTAAAAATCATATAAAAGTCTCATATTTTTTTAATCAATCCGATCCTACATTTAGGTATAAATTACCTCACCTCTTTACCTGAAGTATAAGACTAATTTATTTTCACGTGTTTTCACAAAATCTTAAAAAAATCTCATATTTTATTAATCAGTCCGCTCTTATCCGTAGGTATAAGACTAGTTAACCTCTTATACCTGAAATAAAATAATTAATTTTCATGTTTTTTCAAAAATCATAAAAAAAATCCCATATTTTATTAACTAGTCCGCGTATATATTTACGTATAATACTAGTTCATCTCTTACACTCGAAATATAAGAGTCTTTTTTATTTCACTTTTTCTTACGAAAATTATTAAAAGTCTCATATTTCAGTAATATTGACTCTTATACTTGATGTATAAGACTAGTTCGTCTCTAGTACTTGAAGTATGAGAGTCCTTTTTTTATGAAAAATAAAATCAATTATAAAATTTCATTCCTCTTTATTTATATGAAGAAACAAACACCGATCTGGAAAAATCTAGACAAAAATACTTCAACTTAATACGAAACCAAGTTCGAAGAATGTGGGATTTTGGAAATACCACGTGTTTAGATAGGAAATGCTTTGGTTGAACGGGCCTTAGAGGAATTAAACCTAAAAAATAATACTCCCTCTTCCTTAAAAAGTTACTTTTTTCGCGTTATTACTACAAATCTAAAAATTAATATTGATAGTATTTATAATAATTTATAAATAATAAAATATATATATATTTTAGTATAGTTAAAAATATCTTAAATTATTAAATAAAATTCATAATAACAATGGGAAAGAAAAATTCTTTTGAGACATACCATTATCGCCAGTTAGAGCAGCTTTTCTCTCGCAGAAAGTATCCCAAATACTTTTTCCTCTACCACCTTCATCAGCCCACCTTCAACCTGCAAATCACACGGTAAATTTAATAATAAAACAAACTACATTTTTAATTATAATCTTAAAATAAAACAGGCAGAAAAAAATAGCGAGTATACCTGAATAGCAGATGAACCAGTTCCGAATACAAAGTCATCAGGAAAGTTGTTTGAAGACAGTAAAGTACCGGGTACATATTTGGTTATCGGATTGTTGTCGCCGACAGCAATCTCACTGCCGGTGGCTGGAGTAGGAGGAGAGGAAAATTCTGCAATAATATTGTTGGCCATTTTAGATAAAATATTGCTAACACAAAAGCTACAAGTCTTTTAAGTTTAGCTGTGTGGTTTCATGTTGATGCTTTCACGTCTATTTATACACAAAACAAAATGAGATGGGGGCATGTTACAATGGATTCCGTGTGATACCGGTCACTGGGTTGGTAGTCTCTTTGCCATACTAGGGGTTTTCATTTGAATACAGACAATGTTGACAATTGAAATTTAATTAAGATAACAAAATTAAAGTTATTAAATGCAAAAGGTCAGTAACACGTGTTTCTGGCATACTAGTACGTTGATGGAGATGCCACGTATTGTCTGATTTTCGCAGGAAGCCAAACCTCTCTATTCTAGGTCAAAATTATTATTGTCTCACTTAATTTATATTCCCTCCCTTCCATCAATTTGGAATACTTATTCCATCCCCTCCGTCCCTCTTTAACTTACAAATTTAGGGTGAGCATATTATTTAAAAAAAATGAAATAATTGATGTGTTGTGAGTGTAGATAGTTGAGTAGAAGAGAGAAAGTGGGGTCGAGAATAGTAAGTGGATAGTTGTTGTGGGTATGACAAGTGAGTCCCATTATTTTAAAAGTATTAAAACATTTCCTTTTTGAGACTTTGTAGATTAAAGTGAGACAACCAAAATGGCAAATTTTGAAGATTAAAGAGGGACGGAGAGTACTTATTACTGTCACTTTCTTTTAAATTGTTTCATAATATATTTCCACTTCTAAAAATATTCTCCCTCCGTCTTAAAATAGATATCGTTTTGGAAGGTTTCACATATATAAAGAAAGCTCATTAATGCATGTGAAAAAGTCCAAAATACCCCTAAAGTAATTCAATTACCTAAGTAATTAAATGGTTAGGTAAGAGATAGTTTACTATCATTATTAAGGGTATAATTGGTATAAAACAACAAAAAAGATTTGAAAATAGTGAAACGACAAGTATTTTGAGACAAATTAACACCCAAAACGACATATATTTTGATACAGAGGGAGTAAAAAATATTTACTATTCCTCCCACGGATTCCCTCTTTTAATTTATTTTTATACTTACAACACCAATCAACTTACTATTAATATTAATAGTTAATCTATATAGTAACTATTGTTGTTAACTACTAATATTAATATTAATAGTTAACTTATATAGCAACTATTATAATTAAATAATACTATTAATATTAATAGTTAACTTATATAATAACTATTATCATTAACTAATATGATTAGCTAATGATAAAAATACCAAAAGACACTTATAAATTGGGATGGTGATAAATTGGGATGGTGATGACATGGCTTCACCAATAGCAAGCTTTAGCCTAAACAGTCCACATGGCGAATTCATATACCTCCGCGTCGACTTTTAATATATACTCCCTCCGTCCCACCACAATCGCTACTAACTTTGTGGGCACAATAATTAAGAAAAAGAAGTAAATGTGTGGTGGAAAATGAAGAGAGAGAATGAGTAGGGTAAATAGTAGTGTTAGTTGAATAAATTGTGTGGTGGAAAATGAAGAGAGAGAATGAGTGGGTTAAATATTGGGGTTGGTTGAATATAAATATAATAAAAAATTTCTTTTTTGGGAAGTAGCGATTGTGGTGGGACGGACCGAAAAGGAAAATAGTAGCGATTGTGGTGGGACGGAGGGAGTATAGATTTTCATTCCTTACCCTATATCAATGATACTTCTGATATGAATTTGAGTCCTTCATATTTGATGTATGGTGACTCTCTTACATCACTGTCACTAAGGAAATCATGATTTGAGCCATTAAGAATAGAAAGTCTCTCAAGAGATAGATTAGCAAGACCTAAAGCCATGACAACTGGACGAAACACTTAGTACGTCAAGTGTCTAGCTCTGATATCAATTAAAAATGTCAATGACCTTGGGTTTGTGAGTAAAAACTCACGAGTGTTATCTCAAGTGTTGGATCACACCAAGGATAACACTATGACGACAGCCCCACAAGCTCAAGAATAAAAACACTTTAAAAGAGAGTTTCCAGCGGAAAATAAAACCACACAAGATATTTGTTTTTCTCAAGTTACATAAATATATAACTTGAGGGTGCCTCAAATGAAGATATGGGAGGAAGTCCTTAAGGACAAAGTCCTTAAGCGTGAAAATGAAGATATGGGAGGATTGAGTCTAAACGAACCAAGAAGTGAATAGTCTCTCTCTAGAATACACACACGTTTAAAAACACTCTAGTCCTCAACCAGAAAACCCTCAAAAGATGTTGGCTAATACAAAATCAGTTTGCTGGTGTTGGACTAGGGCTCCGTTTGTTTGGAGGAAAACATTTTCGTCATTTTCCGGTGTTTGTTTTGCACCGAAAAATGGGGAAAATGTTTTCCGCAAAATGGTTTTCCCCCTTTTCTAAGGAAAACGATTTCCTTACCTCCACCTAAGGAAAACATTTTTCGGAAAAAGTTAATGATCAAAAACTATTTTTGAACACTCTTCCACCTCCGCCTCCCCCTTTTCCCACACCACCCATCCCACCCCCAAACCCCGCCCCTACCCCCCACCCACCTCAACCCCACCACCACCAAAAAAAAATAAACTTCTTTTCACTCATATTAAAATTATTTTTGAACACCTCGCCCACCCTCACTACCCCCACCACCCACTCCCCCACCATCCCCCACCATCCACCCACCCCCAAAAAAGATTTTTTTTCCACTCACATTAAAATTATTTTTGAACACCTCCCCCACCCCCAACCTCACCCCTATCCCCCCCACCTCCCCTCCCCCCCCCCCCAACACCACCCATCCCACCTCAACCCCCACCCAGTTAAATTTTTTTCTCATATTAAATTATTTTTGCTCATATGAAAATATTTTCCGAAAACATTTTCCATAGATTTACCAAACAACCAAAAATAAGTTTATGTCATTTTCCGGAAAACAATTTCATTTTCCGGAAAATGTTCCCCCAAACAAACGGAGCCTAGGTGTTGTTAACACTTCGAATAACACTTGCGTGTGTGTGTGGTCTATACAAGTGCAGTTTTTGGCTAGGGAACTGTGTGTTTCACTTTTGTCCAGCTTTGCACTATATATAGGTGTCCAAAACTTGGAGCCTACTCCATGTTGCACGAAATCATCCACTTGGTTGAGTTGAGATCATGTTTCCTACTCTTTAGGTCCAAGTAGATTAATATTTCCTACTTTGTAGGAACCACCTCATTTTCCACATGTACCGTGCATCACTTCCTTGTGCCTTTGTGCTTCCAGCCCTTGTACTCTTCATGCTCAACAAGTCAAGTTTGAATGGGTCTTTAGCCATGTTTTTTTCTTCGTCAAGAGTCAGCATAAATCTTCATTTATGAATAATTTTTCCTCCAACTAACCCCTTAATTGTAGCTCCATCATTTTGATCAACCTTTAATGATTCTTTGGACCTACAATTAACATTAATCTTGCAGAAAATATTAAACATTAAGATCCAATAATTTTGTGTAAATGATGAAACTAACATAAAACCCGTCTGAGTAACATTGTTGGCAACATTAGTGGCAGCACCACATTTTTGCACTAACAGTCTCCTCCTTAGTTTCACATTTCTTCACAAAATAAATATGTGATGATCCTGCAAGACAAAGTTAGATAAATTTTCCCCTTAAAATAAACTCCCCTTTAATATACTCCCTCCGTCCCAGCTCACTTGAGACTTTTTGACCAAAATTGGTCAACTTAAGGTCGGTTTGACCAACACTTTATAGAAATATTTATGTTCCAAAAAAAATTCAAAAAATTGTTATTGAGAGGATTTTTAATGGTGATCATTTTACATTTTTTTAATTTTTATTCGGATCATAAATATTTCTATAAAGTGTTGGTCAAACCGACCTTAAGTTGACTAATTTTGGTCAAAAAGTCTCAAGTGAGCTGGGACGGAGGGAGTAAGATTTTATTCAAAAATGAAATCAAATGTTGTAACATTAATAGGATCGACATTTCAATCTCACTCAAATATCAAACTCTCCCTTAATAAGAATTCCATTAAAAATAGAATCTGAAACACTTTCTTTCACCACATGTGCGTGATTACCGGTTCATCACATTTTCTCCTCCTATTTGTGAAGAAAGAAAATTAAAAGCATTGATGCAAATTCAAATATGAACCTTAAAACACGTAGTGCTATAAGTGTTGTCAGTGGTGTTGTTAACACTGACGGCGACATTGCCATAAATAAATAAGGAAAATTTTGAAACATCGAGTTGAGATAGAGAGATCGACAGAGATAGAAGAAGGTGGGAAGAGAGTGTGATAATGGGACTGTGGAGAGTGATTTTAGGACCAGATGTATTTGATTTTAAATTTAGGTAATCCACATACAATGGCTCATATTATCTAGTCCTTTTAGAAAATAAATATCAACAACCCAGACAAGAGATTCGGCAATTTTTATTTTTTTTTATTACTTTTTTTACGAAAGAGAAAAGAAAGAAAAAATAAAATAATCAGAGTTGTATAAAGATAAAATTCATAATTTCAAATCAAAGTTATGAAATTTCAAAGTTTAAATTTTATCCATGTATAACTCAACTAACTAAAAATAATTAACAAACTTAAAAACAAGGGATTTTATATAAAAAAAATTGATCTCAAAAACTCTATCGACATTTTGAAATTTAATTTTTAATCAGAAAATTCCGAAAAAAAAAAAAAGTAATGTAGCACCCCACTGATGTTGTTGGGTTTCGTGCAATCATGCGCAGCGGAAGAAAGACATGAATAAAACCCAATAGCCTAGATCCGGTATGAACAATAATTCATAATATCAAGATGAAGGAACCTAACCTTTGTAGATCGAAATAAAACTTTGATTAAGCGTTAGGAGAAACGCCCTCTACCGGTGATCTACACAACGAACAGATTTCAAGAACACATTCTTGAACTTGACTGCTAGGCCTTCGGTTTTGAAAAACGATGTTGAAGAACGATTCTTCAAAGCTCCAATAATTATTGTGACTTGATAATTGAGAATAATCAATCACAATAACCAGAATATAATGTGTATTTTCTTTCTCAAAGAAAGAGTTTGGAATTGATAAAATCAATAGCTAGGGAAAATTCCCGTCAGTCTGTATTATATTCAAGGGGTGTCCAAAACCCTTTAGGATTAGGTCTTCTTGTCCAACAAGAATTGATTTAAAATAATATGATTTACGGGCATGCAGCCGTATGGCGGAGATGGTGCCGTACGCACATCTTCCAGCCGTACGGTGGCTTTAATTAGATTCCTCGTTTGTCGCTCTTTTTAATTATCCATTCTACGTGTGTGACTGTAGATACCCCGGGAAAACCACGGCTTGGCTAGAGCGGTGAATTAATCCTAGGATGTCTAATTGATTTTAGATTATAGAGTCGCCACCTATGTTATTAAGAGAACATAAGAAAAACCTAAAGAAATAGCCTATTTTATGTTACGAAACCAAAGATTCGGAAGAGAAGGGTTCGGGGGTTAGGTGACGGAGTGGGAAGTACGTAAACACCCACTCCGCCCCGCTTACGCGGGTCTTGCTACTATTGGTGTTCTAATGCTAAATGTCCTTATTTTAATATGAGAAAAGTGCTAGCAAGCCATTATGACTAACCAATTAGAATAATTTTGAAATCCAAAGTTTCCTAAATAGAACATAACACAATCTCTTTGTTTTCATGATGTCTATTGAACGTAAGCCATGGTCAATGGTCAACTTACATAGTTCAATGCTTTCTCGATCCCGAATGTATTGATAATATAAATCTTATTTGAGCATAGCCATACATTTCATCAATACCATTCATCGAGTGGCCAAAGCTTGACATCTCTCTTTACGAGGAACAAATCCTATCTTGGATTATTACTCTTCCCTACATGATTCTGATCACGCCAATCATATTCTTTATAACTACCCGGTTAGGGGTAACGTTTGAATATGTCAAACGTAATGTTCATCGAGTAGAAGACTGTGATAACCTCAGGTCTAGAGATTCCAGTGATATAACTATATGAGACTTAATTATGACATTGTGAACATAACATAAATCTCATAGGGGTCAGTCCAGTATTTTTTCTCCAATAAATACCCATAAGTCTAACTGTATCGCATACACATAATCATCATATGATTATCTATTAAACTTATACTAATAATTAATCATAATTATCAGGGACGGGGATTATTATAATAAACATGCAAAAGATATAATAATCAAACATTCAATATCTTTATTAAAACATAATTAAGTAATAACATTAATCATTCAAATAACGTGCCTAGAGCATACAACACCAACAATGTGTTGCTGGCAATGTTGGAAACACATAGGATAACACAACAGAGCAGATCCCCTTGAAAATTTTCATGTTATTTTCCTTTTATTTCAGCACTTTAGGCAACACTTTTAAGCATTTTTACACCTATTTTTTTACAAGGTAGTAGTAGCGAGCTCCGTGCCCCGAGTCTTTAAAATATGTAGAGAATTTTGTGTTAGATTTCAAACCGTTCAAGTAGGATACACAGCAGCCGCGAACTTCATGTTCCTAATACTAAGTATAAAACAAACACTATATACTCCCATTTGACAAGGAAACATCATCGTAGCGAACGCCGTACCCCGAGTTAATTTGGTAATATATAAACATGCTTTCGCCTAAATCAATTTTGACACATTTATTGTTTAGTGACTTTATCACTTTAAGCACACAAGGGGGACCTTTTCTAACTTGTTAACCTAAGTATAAACCATACCAGAACATAAGGTTAACAAGAAACTTGATTTTATTTTTATTTTTTAAATAAAATATATATATATATATATATATATATATATATATATATTGTACAACAACAATATAGCAGGTTCTTTGAGACAAAAGTTAACAAATTTTGTAAAACTTGTAAGAGCTTGATAATTAGTATCAATTTGTTCTATTAGAAAGACTTCATTTTCAACCAAATCTCTAAAAAAATAATGACGAATCCAAGCATCATTGTAAGTAAATTTTTCAAGTATATGATGCATAACATGAATCCAAACATCATCTTTAAATGTCTCAAATACATTCTTAGGTGCAAGAGAAAATACAAAACAGGAGTGTCTTACTATAGCATATGTGTTAGACATACATACATATGTTAGATATAATTGTTTGGTCTTGTTTGTATTATGCCATATACTCCCCCTATCATATAAGATATGTATGATTCTTTTGGAATCTTAAGGGATGTCTCTTGACCTGATCCTTGCTTAAATCGTTCTCCTCTGGACTTCCTGCTTCAATATCATTTGAACCATAAAGCAAATAATGTCAGAAAAATTGGAAATATTATATCTGCTAAGTGTTGGGCTTAGTGTTATCGCACTCCGAGCAACACCTGACGCAGCACCTTTAGAATCTTACAATGAATGCTTCCAAATCGTGGTCAACATGGATGACTGGTTAGGTTCTTTAATGTATGGTGACTCTCTTACATCACTGTCACCAAGGGAATCATGATTTGAGCCATCAAGAATAGAAAGTCTCTCAAGAGATAGATTAGCAAGACCTAAAGCCATGACAACTGGACCAAACACTTAGTATGTCAAGTGTCTAGCTCTGATGTCAATTGAAAATGTCAATTGCATTGGGTTTGTGAGTAAAACCTCACGAGTGTTATCTCAAGTGTTTTATAGCACCAAGGATAACACTATGTCGACAGTCCCACAAGCTCAGGAATAAAAACACATTAAAAGAGAGTTTGCAGCGGAAAATAAAAACGACACAAGATATTTGTTTTTCTCAAGTTATATAAGTATATAACTTGAGGGTGCCTCAAAAGGCGAGACCTATACTATAAATTTGAGTTATACGTACAAGGCCGAAAGTTCCCTATAGCTATTACAAGGTATGCTCTATGGAACGAATGGAGACTAAACACGAAACTCTATCCTAGCCAAGAACACACTTAAGGACAAAGTCCTTAAGCGTGGAAATGAAGATATGGGAGGATTGAGTCTAAAGAAACCAAGAAGTGAACAGTCTCTCTCTAGAATACACACACATTTAAAAACACTCTAGCCCTCAACCAGAAAACCCTCAAAATATGTTGGCTAATACAAAATCAATTTGCTGGTGTTGGACTAGGTGTTGTTAACACTTCGGATAACACTGCCGTGTGTGTGTTCTATACAAGTGCAATTTTTGGCTAGGGAACTGTGTGACTTTGGTCCAGCCTTGCACTATATATAGGCATCCAAAACATGGAGCCTACTCCTTATTGCACGAAATCCTCCACTTGGTTGAGTTGAGATCATGTTTCGTACTCTTTAGGTCCAAGTAGATTAATGTTTCCTACTTTGTAGGAACCACCTCATTTTTCACATGTGCCGTGCATCACTTCCTTGTGCCTTTGTGCTTCCAGCCCTTGTATGGGTCTTCAGCCACGTTTTCCTCTTCTTCAAGAGTCACACATATATCTTCATTTATGCATAATTTTTCCTCCAACTAACCCCTTAATTGTAGCTCCATCATTTTGATCAACCTTTAATAATTCTTTGAATCTACAATTAACGTTAATCTTGCAGAAAATATTAAACATTAAGATCCAATAATTTTGTGAATAAATAATGAAACTATTATAAAACTCGTATGGGTAACACTGTTGGCAACATTAGTGGTAGCACCACATTTTTGCGCTAACATGTCTCTTTATACTTGCAAAACTAAATATTTGAAAAGAGAATTACATGATTATATGAAACATAAAGATTTATGAAATATTCTTTAAAATAAAATTTAGATATTCATTTAGGGATAAAAAGCGTTTATAACAAATCAAATGTAAAAGAAAAAACAATAATACAATTGTATGTAATTTCAACATATTGATATCTCAAAATTGTCATCGGAGAACTGATGGAAGACAACGAAGGTTCTTCTTCCTTTTTTTTTAATGAGTAAACAGTTTCTAAGAATAAGAAGGAATATATGGACATTTTTTAATGGTGAAAATCTCAAGAAAAACTTGTTTTACACTCACTTTAGTGTAAAACTTGTTTTCATCTCTTAATATAAGACAAAATCTCTTAATGTAAAATAGGTTTTACACGCTTCTTAGTGTTAAACAAGTTTTCCATAAGAATGACTCTTTTTAATGAGAGGGGTCAATACAACTTAAGTTGTTAATAATTGATTGATTATTTAATTGATGATTATCAAAGAGTTCGGTGTGCAGTATATTTTGAAAGATTATTATCAACATTTATTTCCAATAATTGATTATTTATTAATAATTACATATAAAAATTATGTGTCTTTTATGAAAAATATGTTTTACACTAAGAGATGCGTAAAACTTATTTTTCATAAAGAAAATTTATTTTACATTAAAGGATGAAAACAATTTTACATTAAAGCAAATGTAAAACAAATTTTTCTCAAAATTTTCACTAAAATTATAGACATTATATATATACTCCCTCCGTCCCAGCTCACCTGACACTTATTTCCATTTTGAGCTGTCCCAGCTCATTTGACACTTCCCAAAATAGCATATTTTTTATAATTTTATATTCATTCTACCCCACCACTTATTCCAGCTCTTCATTTTCCACGACTCAATTTATTCAACCAACACTACTATTTATCTCACTCATTCTCTCTCTTCATTTTATACCACATATTTTCCTTATATTATTCATTCTCCTTAATTATTGTGCCCACCTCATGGGTGTCAAGTGAGGTGGACGGAGGGAGATAATATATATATATATATATATATATATATATATATATATATAATATAGGTAGGTAGGTGCTCAAATGAGAACCTAAATATCGTGAGAGCCGTGAGATCTTAATTTATCCAATGATGTATCCAAGTGCACATTGGATACATTAGTTTTTACCTAATGTATCCAAGTAATGTATCCAATGATGTATCCAAGTCAAGTAATGTATCCAATGATGTATCCAAGTGAACCATTGGATACATTAGTTTTTTTACCTAATGTATCCAAGTTCTTACGATACTTAGGTTCTCACAAGAGCACGACCCTATATATATATATATATATATATATATATATATAAGTGCACATTGGATACATTAGTTTTTACCTAATGTATCCAAGTAATGTATCCAATGATGTATCCAAGTCAAGTAATGTATCCAATGATGTATCCAAGTGAACCATTGGATACATTAGTTTTTTTTACCTAATGTATCCAAGTTCTTACGATACTTAGGTTCTCACAAGAGCACGACCCTATATATATATATACACACGCAGACACACACACATACTACTGATATGTCGAAATTCGAAAGGAGATATCATTATATCAAACCCTCTTTGTTCGAGTTTTCCTCTCCCTAACTCTACCAAATGCGGCGACGATTCTCACTCTACCCACATTCCTTTTCCACCTCACGTCTTCCAGTCGATTCTCCCCTTCTCACCCCCTACGCACTACAACAAACTATTTATGCCTCTATGTCGTTTTCTCATATGTAGTAGATAAAGATTGTTGGGATAATGTCTTTGAATGTGGGACGCCATATTAGATGATTATACAATAGAGGGTTTCGTAATGCCTAGACAGAGCAGAAGAGAAGACAAAGAAAGGAGAATCAGACTGAGCACAAGTTGTGCTCCCGAGCACAAGTTGTGTTGAAAGTTGTGAAGAACGTTGCTGCACTAGTGCAAGACCTGTGAGCACTAGTGGATGTGCAGAGCACAAGTCGTGCTCCAGAGTACAAGTCGTGCCAGCGGCAAGTTTCTCCTGAATTCACAAGAAAGTAGGAAAACGTGTGGAACAACTCAATTCCATTTGGGAGTTGTATTTTGGGACTCCTAGTGTCTTCAAGGTTAGGTTATGACTAGTATAAATAGAGGCTATCATCCTAACAAGATTGATTTGATGAAAATCCATAGAGTGCTCAGAGAGAGATCAATAATTCTAGATCTAGGGTTTTAGCACAGTCAGGAATTATTGTGATCAATAATTCGTGCTAGCATAGATTAGTGTGATCTTGTAAAGAATTCTCCAGATTGATAATAATATTCTCTCCCCTTCCCATGGACGTAGCCAAGTTGGTGAACCACGTAAATCCGTGTTCATGTGATTGCTTACTTTTTCCATCAAGTCTTGTTCAATTGGTCTAACAAGTGGTATCAGAGCTCTGGTTTATCAGAGCTTTGGTTCGTGGTTGGAGGTTCAGGGATTCCGCTGCAGAGAACAAGAAGATGGGTCAAGGAGCAGATTCGATCGACAAGTTCAACGGGAAGAATAGTTTTTCTCTCTGGCAGATCAAGATGAAGGCTTTGTTGGTAGACAAAGATTTATGGGAACCGTTGGAGATTGCAATCAGGGATCGTAAGGATCCCAAGGGTAAGGCGGTCACCACAGAAGGTACAGCAGAACAGTCAGAAAAGGACAAGATAGCAGCAGTGAAGGAGGTGGCAGCATTGAAGAAGTTAGATCAGAAGGCTCACGCCAAGATCATCAGACAGTTAGATGATGAGATCCTAACCAATGTTGTTGGAACAGACTCCGGAAGCGATCTTTGGTTAAAGTTGGAAGATATGTACATGACACATTCATTGACCAACAAGTTATACCTGAAGAAGAAGCTGTATGATTGTCGTATGACAAAGGTACGCCCATTAATGATCATCTTGATAGATTTACTTCTGCATTACATGAACTGCGTAATATAGGAGTTGTTGTGGATGATGAGGATGCAGCCTTGCAGCTTTTAGTATCCTTACCTATGTCTTATGAACATTATGTCGATTCGTGCATAAATCGTAAGGATGGTATCTCTCTAGAGGAAGTGATAACTTCTCTCAAGACGAGGGAATTAAGCCGAAAGGCGAGTGGGAATGGGGCAGATGCCCAGTCATCAGGTTTGGTTGCTAGCAGTAGTGGTAACAAGGGTTCTAGTGGGAAGAAAAATAATAAAGGTAATTATTCACACAAGAAGGGTCCGAAGCCTGGGGATATCTGTAATTTCTGTAAAGAAAAGGGGCATTGGAAGTTCGATTGTCCCAGAAAGAAGCGAGGCGAGGCACCAGTCAGAGCAGAGGCCATGGTGGCCAAGGGTAGCGGTTCAGATGAGGATTATGCTCTAGTTACATCAGAATCAGCATGCGCATCCGATGCGTGGATTCTTGATTCAGGAGCTTCTTACCATATCAGTCCGAGGAGAGAATGGTTTACTGATTATAGGCAGGTGGATGGCGGTGATATAAGCATGGCCAACAGTGCAGTCTGCAAGGTTATCGGTATTAGTTCGATCAAGGTCAGGACTCATGATGGTAGGTTTGTCACTTTGAACGAGGTTTGACACGTTCCACTTATGATAGAGAATCTGATTTCTCTTAGTCAGTTAGACAGCAAAGGGTTCAGTTTTAAAGGTAAAGGTGGAGCAGTCAGTGTCTGTAATGGTTCAAAAGTGGTTCTGAGAGGCCTTAAGTGGGGCTCCTTGTATTTACTCCAAGGAAGGACACTTGTAGGGTCAGCTATGGTTGCATCATCAGAAGTGAACGAGGGAGATATGTCTAAGCTGTGGCACATCAGGCTCGGTCACATGAGCATTCGAGGGATGCAAGAGCTGGCTAAAAGGGATCTTCTATGTGGCCATAAGATCCATGATCTTAAATTTTGTGAGCATTGTGTGCTAGGGAAGATGAAGCGTAATAGTTTTCCTAAGGGCATACATAACACAAAAGGCATTCTGGATTACATCCACTCAGATTGTTGGGGACCTTCACGTCAGGAATCACTAACGGGTCACATATATTTCGTGTCTATGGTTGATGATTATTCGAGGAAGACTTGGGTGATTATCATGAAGCACAAGAATGAGGCTCTAAGGAATTTCAAGGACTGGAAGACATTAGTGGAGAACCAGACAGGGAAGAAGATCAAGAAGCTCCAGACAGATAATGGTTTGGAGTTCTGCAGCACTGAGTTCGATTCGTTTTGCAGGGAGGTAGGGATTTCTAGACATCTCACCATTAGAGGCACGCCACAGCAGAATGGTGTAGCAGAGCGGATGAATCAGACATTGCTTGCGAGGGCGAGGTGCATGCTCTCCAATGCAGGGTTGTCTAAGCGGTTCTGGGCAGAAGCGGTTAGTACAGCATGTTACTTGATCCATCGTGGACCTCACGCCGGTATTGGCCTCAGAGTTCCCTATGAGGTATGGACTGGTAAACCTGTTGATTATTCTATTTTAAGAGCTTTTGGGTGTACTGCTTATTATCATGTAGATGATGGAAAGTTATAACCTAGAGCTAGAAAGGGAGTATTCATGGGGTATGGGGACGGTGTCAAGGGATACCGTATATGGTCTCCATCAGAAAATAGGGTAATTATCAGTAGGAACGTCGCTTTTTATGAGAATTCTGTTATTAACCCTATTATGAGATCTACGATTGTTTCGAGTGTTGGTGGTGTTGATAAACAGGTGGAGCAACAAGAAACTGAAGAGTTAGTTGTCTCACAGTCAGATGTTGATCAGGATCTACCAACAGAGACTGAGACTGAAGCACCAAAAAGTTCAAGTTCAGTTCCTGAAGAACATGGATTAGCATAAGGAAGGTCTAGAAGAGCTAATTTCGGGAAGCCTCCGGAGTGGTATGGAT
This sequence comes from Campanula takesimana, assembly GCA_026119855.1. Taxonomy (NCBI): domain Eukaryota; kingdom Viridiplantae; phylum Streptophyta; class Magnoliopsida; order Asterales; family Campanulaceae; genus Campanula; species Campanula takesimana. The sequence goes on along the minus strand of JAOWBW010000613.1, from coordinate 1,142,020 downwards.
TTGAAGACATGGTGTCTTATGCATTACAGGTTGCTGAGGAAGTGGAGCCAGATCTTTCGGAACCTTCTACTTTCAAGGAAGCAGTTACATGTTCAGAGTCATCTCAGTGGTATGTGGCTATGGGTGATGAGATGGAGTCTCTTCACAAGAATCAGACTTGGTATTTGACCAAAAGGCCAGAAGGCAGAAAGATTGTGACTTGCAAGTGGATCTTCAAGAAAAAGAAAGGGATGTCACCGGCAAAAGGGATCAAGTATAAAGCTCGCGTTGTTGCAAGGGGTTTCACACAGAGAGAAGGGGTGGACTATAATGAGATCTTCTCACCAGTGGTCAGACACACTTCGATCAGAGTGTTGCTAGCAATAGTAGCACAAAGGGATTTGGAGCTTGAGCAACTAGACGTCAAGACAGCTTTCTTGCATGGAGAGTTGGAGGAAGAGATATACATGACACAGCCGTAAGGATTCCAAGTTCCTGGTAAGGAAGATTATGTTTGTAGGTTGAAGAAGTCCTTGTATGGACTTAAGCAGTCGCCTAGGCAGTGGTACAAGAGGTTTGACAGCTATATGACAGAGATCGGATACACGAGGAGCCCATATGATTGTTGTGTGTATCACAATAAGTTGGTACATGGTTCGTACATCTATTTGGTGCTCTATGTAGATGATATGTTGATAGAAGCAGTCAAGAAGTCAGAGATTCAGAAGCTAAAAGGCTTATTGTCCGCAGAGTTTGAGATGAAGGATTTGGGTAGCGCGAAGAAAATTCTGGGTATGGAGATTTATAGAGACAGAGCCAAACAAAAACTGTTCTTATCCCAGAAAGGTTACATAAAGAAAGTTTTAGATAGTTTAGGTATGTCAACATCTAAGGCTATAGATACTCCGAGTACAGCGAATGCACGGTTGTCAGTCGCGTTTGGGCCCAAGTCGGTTGAGGAGAAAGAGTATATGGCTCGAGTACCCTATGCTAGTGCAGTTGGTAGTTTGATGTATGCTATGGTGTGCACTAGGCCGGATCTTGCACAGGCAGTTAGTGTTGTTAGTCGGTTCATGGGTAATCCGGGTAAGGAACATTGGCAGGCTGTGAAGCCGATCTTTAGGTATCTTAGAGGTACCAGTGGCGTCGGTCTCATCTATGGAGGTGGAGCAGAATGTGCAGTAGAGGGGTTCTTAGATTCAGACTATTCAGGTGATGTTGATACAAGAAGATCGATGACCGGATATGTATTTACACTTGGTGGGTCAGTTGTCAGTTGGAAGGCTACATTGCAGGCGAAAGTGACGTTGTCTACAACAGAGGCAGAATACATGGCATTGACAGAGTCTGCTAAGGAAGGAATATGGTTGAAGGGATTGATCAGCGATCTTGGCATACATCAAGATCAGGCTATTATTTATTGCGATAGTTTGAGCGCGATTTGTTTGGCCAAGGATCAAGTTCATCATGAGAGGACCAAGCACATTGATGTGAGGTATCATTTCCTAAGGGATGAGAAACGGGTTAAGGTGAAAAAGGTAGGGACGACGAACAACCCTGCAGATATGTTCACAAAACCCGTGACGGGGAGCAAGTTCCAACATTGTTTGGACTTGCTTAATGTTCGCAGCTATTAGATAGCAGAAGAGGCAAGGGGGGAGGAAAGATTTGTTATTTATGGAGATTCAAAGTCAAGGTGGATATTTTTAGGATAATGCCTTTGAATGTGGGACGCCATATTAGAGGATTATACAACAGAGGGTTTCGTAATGCCTAGACAGAGCAGAAGAGAAGACAAAGAAAGGAGAATCAGACTGAGCACAAGTTGTGCTCCCGAGCACAAGTTGTGAAGAACGTTGCTGCACTAGTGCAAGACCTGTGAGCACTAGTGGATGTGCAGAGCATAAGTCGTGCTCCAGAGCACAAGTCGTGCCAGCGGCAAGTTTCTCCTGAATTCACAAGAAAGTAGGAAAACGTGTGGAACAACTCAATTCCATTTGGGAGTTGTATTTTGGGACTCCTAGTGTCTTCAGGGTTAGGTTATGACTAGTATAAATAGAGGCTATCATCCTAACAAGATTGATTTGATGAAAATCCATAGAGTGCTCAGAGAGAGATCATAATTCTAGATCTAGGGTTTTAGCACAGTCAGGAATTATTGTGATCAATAATTCGTGCTAGCATAGATTAGTGTGATCTTGTAAAGAATTCTCCAGATTGATAATAATATTCTCTCCCCTCCCCGTGGACGTAGCCAAGTTGGTGAACCACGTAAATCCGTGTTCTTGTGATTGCTTACTTTTTCCATCAAGTCTTGTTCAATTGCTCTAACAAAGCTCATCTACGATTTGCTCTTCTCTGCATGATTCATTTTTACCTTCTTTTTTTTTTATAGTTTCCTCACAATAAATAAATTATGTTTACTTATACTTGTAGTTGTATCTAAATGTTAATTTATTAATATTACTTGATATGTGTATTTTGAGATTTGTTAGTTCAAGCTTCAAAATAATTGTCGAACAACTGAATCATATCTTGAATCGATCAATCATGAAACTGAGTACCGAATATTGTACCATTTAAACTCAAATCGTTACGGTTTAATAATTTACGTATCGAAGATATACAGTTCCGTTACGGTATTTTTCTATACCAAACCGCCTCGTGCAGTGCCCAACGCTAATAAACTAAGACCTTCAACCACTGTATCAATAAATATTATTGTCCTGTCAAGTTGTGCCAACAGTTTTAAACATTAATTTTAGTATTTTAGTATTACTTTTTATTTATATTGGTGAACGAAACCATTTGCTTTCAACTCTTGGACCAAGAATTGTTTCAGCAATTTTTGCTTTAACGCTTCAAGTTATGGTTTTTATTTGCTCAGATCATCTTATTTATTTGTATGCGACTGAAATCGATTTAAAATTGGTGAGACGACCTAACTTAAAAATATTTTGTCCTTCGAAAAAAAAAAACGAAATTGTCAATAGAAGTCACCGAATTCACCATCATTGCACGGACAAATAATAATACCCTCATTTGTCACGGTGTCTAGACGTCCTTTGAGTTTAATTGCACATGACTTTCTCTCTTTATTTACTTCTCTCTCTCTCTCAGTCTCACCTATCCTTTTGCCTGTTTTACATGTCTTTATGAAATTTGTAACCTAATTCAAATGAAAGTGACTATTGAAAACTAAGATGTTATCTAAATCGATGATATTTTAGCTTTAAGGTGGTCTCTTGTGAGAACACTATATCCGTCTCATATAAGAGACAGGTCGACCTATGACCCGTGTACAACATTCTCCGCGAAGCGTAGGATCCTAACTAATGCTCCACTCAAAATATGCCACGTGGCAGCGACCCATTAGCCAAATATTTTTTTCCCCAGAAAAAAAAGGTTTTTATTTTTACTATTTTTTCGTTTTCCAAAAGTAATACTTAGTACAACTAAATGTAACAACTGTGTTACTTATAAAGTAACATTGTTTATAAATAAACGTAACACCAGTTTTACAAAAAAAAATAAAACTCATTTTACTCATCTTTCAACTGTAATACTAACTATAAATACGTGTAACACTAACAATAACTAAATATAATTATCGTTATACTGAAATGTAATAGTGTTTTTCTAGAATATTTTTTATTTTTGAGTATTTTGATTTTATTTTTTAAAAGAAAGTAACATTTGAAAAATAACAACTTATATACATGAATGTAATTATTTGTACAAGTAAATGTAACACTTTAGTAGATAAAATTGTAACAGATTTCTATAGATAATGTAATAATTTTACATGTATCATGACAAATTGAACCCATTGTAACTTATTATTTGAAAACATATAGATATACTATTATACAAGTAAATGTAACTGTAACTGTTTTACAATGTTATTATATAAGTAAAATGTAACATTTGTTTATAAAATTGTTACTTTCTTATTTTTACAATGTTACAAACACAAGTGTTTTTAGTTCTAAAGTGTAAACTAGTGTAACCCGTCGAAATTCGACGGGAATAATAAGGCTAATTAATTAAAAAAAAACTGATGCAAAAAATTTTCATACTGAGATCATGGTATGAAATCCAATTAAGTGATCTGTAAAATACCATACCAATCCTAATCTCAAAAAATATTCAACAATAGTAGATGCACCATTAGTAGTAGGAGACACAATTACACGTAGTCAATCACACAAAAGCCATTCACTTCAAACCAGCCATACAAAAAGCCATCCACTTCATCCACTTGAAACCGTAGTCACTCTTCAACAACTTCAGTTTATAGAACCTTCGACTTCTTCCTACCTTCAATTGATTCTGAGAAATCATCTATAAGACAACGCTTCACACCCAAACGAACTTAGTTAGCACAATATTGTCCTTGTTCTCTTTAATTTGTGCGACATACAACTCATCTACATTTGTTTCTTTGTAAGTTAGATTAAGTCCTCCTTGAGTCTCACAGTAATGAGCATTGATCCTCTGTTCTGTTGTAAATTTCATAATTGTAAGCGGGCCGAGATTCATACTGGTTTTCAGTTGCTGTGACAGTGCATCCTTGTATTGCTTAAAAGGAAAACATTATTAGTTTACAACATATTATGTACAAATACAAAACAGAAAAATTGTTGTGACTACCACTAATATAGTTAGATCAAGTCATAGCCTCACCCAAATATTAGTCCATTACAAAGTATATTGTCTTGAGGTGCTCTGTTGATGCGTGTGGGAGGGTCTTGTAATCTCTTAAAATGCCTCATCATTATCTTCCATGTAAGAGTGGGCATACTAAACACCTGAATCAAAACCAACCAAATGGATACACAATTATGGTTGCTCAAATCTTAGTGATCCTAAAATCTTACTACCTGAGAGTACAAAAGTCCAAGGCTGCACATCAATCTTGGTTGGCAATTCTAAATTAAACTGGGATGGAAGGAGTAGAGACTAACGATTTCTCGACTACCAGATTGGCTTGAAATGCATCCACAAAAATTTGGCCTTTAAAAGTGTATAAACAAAACATGCCTAGTGAAGCAAGTGTTCATATAATTGACCCCGTTTTTGTTTGTGACTCCCGAGATTGCCACATACAACTGCCCGTGACTGAATACAGGTCGAGGAAGGTAAAGTCCAACATGAGAAAGCGACTGTCCCTGACTCTTAATTATAGTCATAGCGAAGCAAACGACCAACAGGAACTGCATGTTGGAATTTGACATGAAATTTTGTCAAATCTGATGGGCACAACATCATTCTAGGCACAAACACCTTCATTCTGATATTCTTTCCAGAAATCATTCTTGATTCAACTATAAGTTTCCGTTTTCCTAGATTTGTAACTATCATTCTCGTTCTATTGCATAACTTTGAAGCTTGATCAATATTTATGAGTATCATACACCCAATCTTCAGAAGAAGAGGAACCGACATACATACATTTAGACAATGAATTAGATGAAATATTTAATTACTGCAATAAAGAAATGTTAAATATTAAGAGTTTGATATAAGATGATTTACCTGCAATCTCATATTTTTTTGTCAATTTTAGGACCTTACATGAATTTCAAAGTTTAGATGAACTAATGATAGCATGTAGAATATCATGTCGGCTTCCTTTAGGCACAACAGACAATATTTTCCTAAAATCTCCTCCAAACACAAAAACTAATCCACCAAAGGGTTTATCAGAGCATCGACTATCTGAAGTACGCATAATGTCCCTCAAGCTTCTGTCAAGCGCCTCGAATCAGTGCTTGTGGGGGCATTGGAGCCTCATCCCAAGAGTTTTGTTTTCTTTAAATAATAAAGACAGTTTGAAATGTGGATCTATATTGCATAAAATTAGTTATTATAATTGTAATTTCAGATAACTGGGCTACACTATAGTAATAAAAAAAATTATTTTGGTTACAAAAATTTATCAGCTTGAAAAATATGTGTAAAACCTAAAGTTTATTAGAGTGATAGTAAGATTAATTATGAAACTTTGATATTTATTTCTTATAATTAAATTCCCTTAAATATAACTCTTATTAAAACATGATCATTTGAGATCGGTAAATATGTTTGAATATAAAAATAAATCGATTATGCAATCAAACATTTCAAAATAAATATTGAAATTTACTATAATCAAATGTAAATTATTTAAACACTTATTTTAGGATAAATAATTTTCTTATTCACTACATGCATTAATGTCTATTATAATCATTCAATATCTTGACAAAATTGCTTCAAAGTTCAAATCCATCTTAACCATTCTATATTTCATTCTTTTTTTGTTGTTGTATGTTTTTCTTCTATTTCTTTAGTTCTAATTCTCGTTACTCATGCTAATAAAAGAAAAGGTATTTTATATGAAAGAAATCTATATATATATATATATATTAAAGTTGGCCAAAAGAGCTATGGTATTGACATGTGGACAAACAATGGAGAAAGCTTGCATTTGGAGAAGGCACATCAACAACATACTAATAAATAAGTGACTTTTCATTTTCTTTTCATTAGCTAATACTATTAGCTAATAATAATAGTTACTAAAAAGGGTAACTATAATAGTTAACTATTATAGTAACTATTACTATTATTAGTAATAGTTAACTATAATAGTTAACATTATAGTTAACTATTACTCTTATTAGTAATAGTTACTATTATAGTTAACTATATTAGTTAACTATTACTATTAATAGTATTAGTTAACAATATTAGTTACAATACAAGTTAAATATTACTATTAATAGTATTATTTAACTATAATAGTTACTATTATAGTTAACTATATTAGTTAAATATTACTACTAATAGTATTATTACTACTATATTAGTTAACTATTACTATTAATTGTATTAGTTAACTATAATAGTTACTATATAGCTAATTATTATTATTAATAGTATTAGTTAACCATAATAGTTACTTTATAAGTTATTTTTTACTATTAATAGTATTGGTTAACTATAATAGGCTACATACATTAACTATTATTATTATTAGTATTAGTTGATTATAATAGTTATTATATAAGTTAGATTATTAATTTTTAATATTAATTAATCATAATAGTTACTATATCAATTAACTATTACTATTAATAATATTATTTTATTATAATAATTATATTAATAATTATTATTATATAGACTAATCATTGCTATTAATATATATATATATATTAACTATTACTATCAATGGTATTAATTAATTATAATAGTTATTATAATAATAGTAATCATATAGATTAATTTTTATTATTAATAGTATTAGTTAAAATGATGATTACTATATCAGTTAACTATAGTTAAAAGACATAGTATTGGTTTCCGTGCAGAGCACGGGTTACCCGCTAGTTATATTCTTGATAATAAGAGATCAATAAGTGAAAAAAAAAGTATACACCTGATCTTTGATTCTCAACGTTGTAAAACATCAAACATAGAGCGATGATATAAATTGTAGTCCGTCCGTCCCTCCATCTCAGACATCTCAGAATAAGAGTACGATTTTAATTTTTAGTACGTCTCAGAGTAAGCGTCTAATTAGTTACTATAAATTGGTTGGTAATTCAAATCTACTTAATTTGGAGCAATGCTAGGGGAACAAAATAAGCTTACAAAATCTTTCTCACAACATGAGGTGGTGATATTTTATTGGTTGCATCGATCATGGACCCGTGACACTCTAATTAAAAACACAATTAAATCATTACACCTAGGATTTTGTGAGCAAAATTTTATGTTTTAATTATTTTCTCTAATTATTTATCCCAAGTAAATACTCAAGATTTTCATATACATTTATATTACCACAATTGATAAGAAAAATGATTTTCTTTAAATTCTTCAAAATTATAAAGAAAAAATCATTTCAGACATGGAATACAATTTACGTTCTTCATGCTCTATTTGTGTAATAATATATCTATCAAGGGTTGGTCTCCTGTAAAACGCGTTTTTCATAATGGTTAGGAAAAACGTGTTTTTCAAAACCTCCGGAAGACTTTATATTGATATCCAGAAGGCTTTATACTGATATCCAGGACCCTTTTGGCTATCACTTTCAAAGGTTCTGGCTATCAATCTCATATCCAGAAGGTTTTATATTGATATCCAGAACAAGAGAACCCTTCTGGCTATCACTTTCAAAAGTTCTGCTATCAATCTCATATCCAGAAGGCTTTATATTAATATCCACGACCCATCTGGCTATCACTTTCAAAGGTTCTGGCTGTCAATCTCATATCCAGAAGCCTTTATATTGATATCCAGAACCGTTGAGATGTTACGATTATTTACAAAAATGCCACCACATTTTTTTTTAAAACACGTTTTTCCTAAGAGTTTGGAAAAACGCGTTTTTCCCAAGATTTTGCGATCTATCAAAAGCACAGAAATGTTGTTTTCGCAATTAAAGAGAGTTTGAGAAGAGTTTGACTACAATTTCTCATGTGGATGTGGGGTGGCTTAAGATGACAGAATATTGCCTACGATAATGTCATCTGCTATTGTTTTGTACACTCCCTCCGTCTCAAATATAGTTTTATGTCTTTATTGCTCCAAGTTCTTTCTTAGTAACATATAAAAAAGGTTAACATTATTCTGAAACAGAGAGAGTAATTAATAAAGATAAAATCAATAGTAACTAATCTGACGTAAGTAAAACTTATAGAAGCATCCGGTGTCCAACAATTAGCCTTTGTTTTTAAACTTGGTGAGGATTAATTAATCCGATTTATATTGGGTTGTTAGAATACTATTCCTCACTAATTCACACCAATTAACAATTGATTTGGCGTTCTTAAGAGGCAATATGGGCCTTACATCAATTAATTATATACATTTTTCATCCCAAAAATAAAATTATATGACACTTATATATCATGAGAGGAAGTATTCCGTAATAATTACATGTATGCTAAAACTTTTCTACCTCTAATCTAAAACAAAAACATTTTTTTTTAAAAGTTTGTATCATATCATTCATTCAAGGCAATTGTCATCGTGTTACAAACTCCTAAGAAACCTATTACAGATGTATAGCTGTCTATTACAAATTCGTATATTGGAAACTATTACAGCAAATGATACTTGTCTCTCTAGAAATCGCTCATAGACGTCCCGCGCCATCTCGTGGCCTCCTTGCCGTAGACGTCTCGCGCCATCTGAATGATCACCGGTTGGCACAAACCCACTACATAAGAGGTACCCTCTATGGGGCTTGAAAGATAAAGGTTCTCCACATGCTCAGTCGAACATGAGACCTCTTGCTAAGAGAGGTCTCTATCCATCCACCGGAGACCATTGAGCTACAAGCTCGTTGGTAAACAAAAACAATAAAGATTATCATTTAGACAAATATATGGTTTAAATAACCATTCAAAGAAACAATTATAAAACTATTGTTTTTGAAGCAACACCTTCATTACTATATTAAATCAGAACCTTTGGCCTTTACAACATGATCTTTTCCTTGACAAATGTTTCTTCAAGGCCTTAATCTTGTCATCAGAATCTATATTGATCTATTTGAGCATTGACATTTGGAATCATCAAAATTAATCACCTTTCAAGTATTTGATCCTTAAAAATGATCTTTCTCAGTTGGACTTTGCATATTAAGGTTCCCCTCTCCATTGTTGTTTTCTCTTTTGTGAGTAATGGAAACCTGCACTCTGGAAAATTTTATGACAATGTTAAATAAAATAATTGTATAATAATTTCAAAATTTAAACAAACCATATACATTATGTAAAATGCATATGGAATAGCAAAAAAAAAATTAATTCAACAATGAATAAACAATTGCTTCTCTGTTTCAATTTTTTCTTTCAAACTATTTAGAAGGTACCTGTTTAGATGCTAGCTAGTCCATATTTCCTGAAAATAAGAATAACTGCAAAAAACAATTTGATTATATAGGCATAAATATTTCCAATATATGGCACAGATATTTAAAAATGCTCTAATGAAAGAAAAGAAGCCAAGGCATGAAAAATTAAGTTAGTCTTCCTTTCTCAGTATGTTGATCTTTATAAGTAGTAGTATAAAATCCTATGCTATCTATACATTTTGAATATACCTATTAATAAGAAAGAGATATGATTAATTAGAATCTCAACTATACAATTCCAAGATGCATGATACAATTCCAAAAAGTGATTAAAAAGAAATTCCTAAATTTATTATAATATTTGAGTCCACAAAATATTTAAGAAAAAATATTTCCGGTTAAAAGAGCGTGATAAAAGAATATTTCTTTAAATTTCAAAAATGAAAAAAGAAGAGAGAGATTACGTATCTATATAAAAAACATAAATGTTACGTATCTATAGTTAAATGATATCAGAATGGTAGGATATATGGAAACATTCACAATTAAATAAAGAAAATAATTGAACCAATATTGTTAGAGCTAACTTTTGAAATTTAAAATTCAAATTCAATTTCATGAAATTATTGAGGCAGCCAAAATTCACTTTACAAAATTGAAGTATTTGCATTATTGAAGGAGCCAACTTTCCACGTCACAATTCCACGTGGCGCACTGTGAGGCCTGTAAATATTCATGCTTTTATATATTATATAGAATATATAGATGGTTGAATTATTACTTTTCTAGTATGTGTTACAATTATGTATAAACACTGTTATATATAAGTAACACGTTCGTTACATTTTATTTGTAATAAGTATTACTTTTGGCAAACGAAAAAAACATTAAAAAGATAAAATAAAAAATTAAAACTGTTACTTTTCTGTATATATGTATTACTTTTATGTATACAAACTGTTACATATAAGTAACACGTTTGTTACATTTAGTTATAGTAACTATTACTTTTGACAAAACCGAAAAAAAAAACAAAAAAAAATATAAAGACTATATAAAAAAGCAAAATAATAATAATAATAATAATAATAAAAATTGTCTGTGGGTCATGGATCCGGATCATGGGTCAAAAATGACCCGTCTCTACTATGAGACGGGTCATGATGTTCTCATACAAGTTTTTGTCTTTAGATTTTTTTCATGATGTATTGTATATTTGTACCAAAAAAAATGATGTATTTAATAATATTGTATTTTTTTATTATTTTTTTACGAATAAGAGCTAAGATTAATTGCACAAACAAAGGTTAATGAGAAGGCTCTTCACAAATTTTAAAAGTTCATCCCAAATACTCCCTCTGTCCCGCTTGAAATTGCAAAACTTGCCATTTTGAGCGTCCCATAGATATTGCAAAATCCATAAAAGCAAAGTTTTAACCCACTTGCACACTCACATCCACTAACCCACTAACTATTCTCTACCACACTTTCTCTCTCCCACTCATCTATCAACACTCATAACACATCATCTTTTTCACTTTTTCCCTTAATTCTTGTGCCATAATTTTTTGTACAATTTCCACTGGGACGGAGGGAGTATAAGTGTTCCTCGTAAGGATATGGTAGCAAGCTTTTAAACTACAACTCAAGAGACCCAAACTTTCAGCTCACACATCAATTCTTTCTTCATCTTCAGTGTTCCATCGTAGACCTCGTTTGACAATGCCTTGTGACAAACAAATGCCTTTCCAAGCGTAGCTTGGATATTGTATTTTATTGGCATTCAACAAATCCACCCAAGAAAAAAAAAATTGACTTTGAGAACTCTAAAAACTAAAGCATTAGGGTCGAAATTACATTCCCAACCGTACTTCCCAAACATCACAAAACAGTCCACCAAACATGTAGCACCCATCCTATTTCTTGTTAAATATTTGACATATTTGTTAAATACTTGAACTTGCATATTATGTGTTAGTTTTACTTGGGTTAATTTATTAACTGCTTTAAATAGTTAAGGTGGTTAAATGTCTAGTTTTGACTTTTGGGTCATTTGTGAAAATTTGACCTTAGGGGCCTTTTTGTTAAAAGTGAAACTTGAGGGGCCTAAGTGCAATTCTTTGAAAGTTTAAGTTTATCAAATGGGGTTTGCCTTCCTCAGATTCATTCTACCCCAAATCAAATACGTACACTCCCTCTGTTCTGAAAGCTAGGTTAGGGTTTCACCCTATTCTCGACTCCTCGAGTTTAATTATCCCTCCGTTCTTGATTCCGATCCCGGATTAATATTCGTGGCGTTGAATAGAGCGTTCCAGGCCGAACAGAAATAAGTTTTGGTCAACTTGAATTTTGACTAGGTAAGTTATTAGCTTCCCCTTACTTGTAATAACATGCATAAATGTTATTCTCGATACTTGTGAATGTTAATTTTGTGTTTGGGATGATTTTTGTGGTACTTGTAAATTTGGGACAAAGGGAGTAAATTTCCCCTGTGTAAACTAATGAAAGGAAATGAAAGAATTGGTTTTAAGCATTGTTTATGTTTTTGGGTATGTTGAAATGGTTAGTAAATGTTACTCCTACGTTTGGGACGGAAAATAATTCAACCTGGGAAAGAATGAAAATTTCGTATTTTAGTACACTGTGCGACCGCACAAAAATTATTGTGCGACCGCACATCTTTCTGAAGGGTTTTTCAAAGAAAGTGACATGCTTGTGTGCGGCCGCACAGTCCATTTTGGGCGACCGCACAGTTGTCTGAAAAAACAAAGATTTTGTTTAAAGTTTGTATAAAGTTGGAAGTAACCCTAGTTAAGGTATATAACCTTAGTATAAGATTGTCCTAGCAAGTGTTGTGACACCTTAGGGCATCAGACTTGGTCTTAAACATGTATATCTCATTGGATCAAAATGAGAACATAAGTAGATAGAGTAGTATCTCTTCTTTATGTCTTGAAAGTGCTATGAACAAGCACTAATGTGTTTATCTTGTTGTAAATCTAATGATTGTACACCTTAGAGGCATTAGCACAGGTCTTAGACTTGAACATCCTAAGAATAGGATTGGGATTTGGTAAGAGTAAATGTATAACTCTTATACTTGTTTGAATGTCCAAAGATTGGAAGTTATAACTTGAAGTATAAGACATTAAAGCTTGTACGTGACTTGAACATCCATAGAAAATGGATTAAGACTTGAATATAAGATAATAAAATCTTGTACTTGGCTTGACACCAATACATATGTATGGTAGTGAACTAGAAAAGTGCTATGAACAAGCACTAAGTGTATGAGACATGTTCTTGTTGTGTATGTGCAAACATTGCATATAGTTGCTTGATAACAAGGTGACTTCTTGAGTACTTGAAGCATGTTCCTTGTTGAGCTAGTCCACTACATTTGGATTAGTTCTTCTCCCTTTGTTCAAGTAAATATCTACTTGTACTTTCTTGTGTGAGTCCAGCTGGTTCTCCTTGCTTGTTTCGAAAATGTATAGGTTCACGCTTGTCGCGAGAGCTGGGTTTAAGTGACAATCGGGTCCGCTATTGTCCGCCCGACCCCTTACTACCGGCCATAGTAAGGGCATAGCTTCCTTAGTTGGAGCAATAAGCCTGACTTAAGTGATGCTAAACTCCCGTCCCGAACACCTCGTGAATAATCATGAGTACTGATATTGAAATGACACTGGTTACTGGGTCTCTGATATATACTGAATAATCAGTTCCTGTTATTGATCGTGATGTCAAAGTAATACAAGCTTCGACAACAATGGTATTCTTGGGAGGAATAAGGAAGGAAGCAATATCCTTATAACTTGCTTGTTTAGCCTTATGTGCTACTTGATGAGTGGATTATCCTCGCATATACTTGTTACTTGATGATACTTGAGATATGATTATTTGAGTATCTACTTGAATTGCATGATAACATGTCATGTAGTTGCATCTAATAGCTTACTGAGATTTATCTCACCCTTTATTTGTTTCCCCCCCCCAGGAAAGGAAGGATAGTGCGCAGTGAGGCTCGACAATAGTTGGGAGCTTGCTTCGCAGGTCGTGATTTTTTGGGGCTTTGTGTCCTTTTATACTTGGTGAGGACGATGTATTGGGTTGTATAACTCCTTATTTTGGGGTAGACAGTCTTGTTCAGTTCTTGTTGTCACTAGACATCTTGTATAGTACTCTTAATGCCAGCTTATGTGCTAGGCATGTTTCCGCTGTGTATGTATCAAGTTTGGTTTTAAATTTTCTTGTCTAGAACTCGTGTTGTGAGCTAGTATAGCTCCTTACTCTAGAGTATATATATCATGTCAGTTTGTTAATCAAATGTCATTAAGTTTCTTGTTAAGTTTCTTGTTTCTCGTTAGGCACTCCCATCCAGGTTCGAGGTTCTATTAGGGGATCCCGGGACTTGGGGGCGTGTCAGGTTGGTATCAGAGCTACCCTGGTTTAGCTACCATGTTTAGCTACCTTGGTTTGCTCTAAGTCTGGATAGGGTCTATGGCCTAGGTATGGGTGGTCTTTTGGGGTGTTATAAATAACGCTGAGTGTTACCTACAGGTACAATGAGTTCTGAAGGTACAAGTGGTAGTAATCAGCTGAGATCTATACTCCTCAAAAGAAATGGTTGATAATGTTGACTGGATTATCCTAATCGCCTTAACAAGGTTCTTGAAGCTGAAACCTCGTAGTTTTGATGGGGAATTTGATTCTAAGAAGGCAGAAGAGTGGATTGAAAGTATTGAGAAGATCTTTACAGCCTTGAGATGTGCGGGTGGTGATAAGGTAACCTTTGCAACCTTTAAACTTGAGAAAGCCGCTGAACATTGGTGGCAAGTGTTGAGTAAAAGTTGGGAACTGGAAGGTGTACCACAGACATGGGAGAATTTTCTTAAAGCTTTTAAGTCGCAGTTTATTCCAACAGTGGTCCAGATAGGAAAGAAATGGAATTTCTTAATCTGGAGCAGGGAAGTCTGACCGTGGGGCAATACTCAACCAAGTTCACAGAATTGGCGAGGTATTGTGATCACCTAGTTCCAAATGAAGCTAAGAAGGCACAGAGGTTTGTTAAAGGGTTAAGGACTGAGTATAGAAAGCAAACTTCTTTCTCTACAGCTCACTAGCTATCAGCAGCAGTGGAGAAGGCTTATACTATTGAAAATGATATCGAAGAAACACAAGGTGAAGTTGGGAACAACCATGACTGGTCGTGTATCGGAGAAAACTCAGGGATCTGGTTCTAAGGTGGTAATCTGGCCGCCAAGATCGTCGATTCCGACAGCCAACTGAAAGTAAAGGTAGTGTATCAACTGTTTCGAGGACAACAGTTCCAGGTCCCAGGAGAGTATGTGGCTATTGTTCGAAAGAAGCCATTCTGAAGACAAGTGTTGGCTAAAGCAAGGAAAGTGTATAGTG